>PVHT021183530.1:13370506-13436720 GCA_004024745.2 Catagonus wagneri | reverse complement strand
TGACTTTTTTACATACATTGTTGAGTGAAAAAATAAAGATTCTAAAGAAGTACATAATTCCATTTATATAAAGTTTAAAGACAGGCAAAACTACTCTTAGCTGCCAGAAGTGAGAGGAATGGTTATCAAGGGTAGAGAGTATGAGGCTGTGTCTGAGGAGCAGGAAAGGGTGTTTCCTGATCTGGAGCTGATTACACAGAAGTGTTTAGTTTGTAAAAGGCCCTTGTGCTGTATGTACACTTATGTGCACTTTTCTATAAATGTTTTATACTTCAGTAAAAAAGCTCTTTTTGTCTTCTGTGACACTTGGATACCTGTGTCAATGACCCTCAGCCCTTACCTCACCACCACGTTTTAGCATTAACTTGAAGTGGATCATAGCCTTAAATGTAAAACTATGCGACTTTGAGAAGAAAAGATAGGAGAATTACCTATGGGATCTCTATAGGCAAAAATTGATTAGCTACAACACAAAAAAATACCAGGCATAAAAGAAATAAGTTGATAAATGGGGCTTCATCAATGTTTTAAAACTTTCATTTTTTTTTTTTTTGGTCTTTTTAGGGCTATACTCTCTGCACATGGAGGTTCCCATGCTAGAGGTCCAATTATGTGGGATCTGAGCTGTGTCTGCAACCTACTTACGGCAACGCCGGATCCTCAACCCACTGAAGGAGGCTGGGGATCGATCCCACGTCCTCATGGATGCTAGTCGGGTTCGTTAACCACTGAGCCACAACAGGAACTCCAAAACTTTCATTCTTAAAGAAAAAAGTTTAAAAAGTGGAAAGGCAAGTCACAGACTGGAAGAAAATACTTGCAAAGTACATATTTGACAAAACACTTGTATTATTTAGATTACATAAAGAAGGTGCTATTCTTATAATTCATAAGATAAAAATTCAATTAAAAATTGGCATAATATTTGAATAGACACTTCAAAGATATATAAATAGAAAATAAGCATATGAACAGATTCTCAATGTCATCAGCCTTTAGGGAAATGAAATTAAAACCTCATGAGATACTACTACACACCTACTAGAATGGCTGAAATTCAGAAGACTTCTCATACTAAGTCTTGGCAAGTTGGAGGAAATGGGACTCTTATATGTGTCATTTCTTGAGGATGCAAAAATGATACAAGCACTTCTGAAAAGTTCTCCAGCACAAAGTTCAACACACACTTACCACGCGACTCAGCTCTTCCACTCCTTGATATTTGCCTGAGAGAAATGAAAACCCATGTCTGCAGGGAGACCTGTATATGAAAATTTACAGCAGAGTGATTCAAAGTCACCCCAAAATAGAAACAAAATATCCTCCTACAGAGAATGGGTAAACCAAAAGGTACATCCATGCAAGGCCTCGCAACCAAACCAAAAGGTACATCCATGCAAGGCCTCGCTCTCCAGGAATAAAAGGTACAAAGTGCAGGCATGCAGCAATGTGGGTGAATCCCAAAAACATGCTGAGTGAAAGAGGTCAGATACAAAAGGTTTCCCACACAATAATCCCATTTATAGGACGTTCTAGAAAAGGCACTAAAGACACAGAATGTGCCAGTGGGAGCAAGGAACTGGAGGCAAGAGAGGGGATTGGCTGCACAAAGGCATGTGGGGACTTTGGGGGGCCATGTAAACATTACACATCTGCTTTGGGGTTGTGGTTACACAACTGCAGACATTTGGCAAAACTCATTAAGTGATACACTTGGTAAGGATGAACTTCATTTCATATAAATTTTACCTCAATAAACATGATTTTACAAATCTCTTCATCTTAAGCACCTGGGGTAAATTTCCGCGGGGATCTTTACCAGCATACTTTCCCCTGCGACCCCTCCCTGAAAGCTTCTGCTGGAGCCCCCTCATCCTGGGGACCAGCCCCCTGGAGAGGGCACCTTTGGGATGGCCGGAGCCAGCCACCTTCCGTGGGTGCCCGTGGTAACCCCTGCTACCCCCTGCCCTGGCCTGTAGCCCTGGGCTCCCATCCTTGGAGTTTTCAGGAGAGGACCAGGATTGTTCTCTGCACATTTCCACCAGGGAACACTTGCCAAACACCTCCCTTGAAATCCTCCACCAGGACACGATGGCTAATTGCGTGGGGTGGGCAAATGTGTAACTGGGAAATGCAAATCCCATCTCCCTTCTGGTGGGCACCCTGTCTCCCAGGGGGTCTCTGAGCTCTGCTTCATTTGGTTTGAGAGATGTCCCTCGATTCTCCCTGTCAGGGAGCCCACTGCTCCTATAAAGCCCACATCTGACCCCATTCCTCTCGAGGCTCCACAGCTGGTTGGTTGGTGCTACTGGGGTAAGGACCCCAGAACCACTTTGGACTTCTTAGCAAACCCTAGAACGGATTTCTGGTAGCTGCTGTGCTATTTCGACAATGTGAGAGGGGCTTCTTTGCTATTGTTCTCAGCTTTGGGGTCTTGGCCAAAGTTTAGACACTCCAGGGAACATTTCAACTATGGTTGACAATGGTGCCCTCATTTGCTCCCACCTGTTGGTACACCCACAGAAACAAGTGACACAACTATCAACTGTTAATTAAAAAAAAAATAGCTGGCTGGGCTCGTTAAATCAGACTAGACAGCTTTTTCTGGAGAGTTGCAATGAATAAATAAAAACTACAGTGCAGAAGTTCCCAACGTGGCCCAGTGGGTTAAGAATCCGACCGCAGTGGCTCAGGTCACTGCAGAGGTACAGGTTCAATCCCCAGCCTACAGTGGGTTAAAAGATCTGGCATGGCTGCAGCTGTGGCAAAGTTTGCAGCTATGGCTCAGATTCAGTCCCTGGCTTGGGAACTCCCATATACTATGGGTGCGGCCAGTGAAAACAACTACAAACAAATAAACAAAACAAAACAAAACTGCAGTGCATCAGAAGTAAATCCTAAACCATTTCCTGCCCAGCTCACAGGGCTCCACTCAGATGAAAAAAATCCACGTTTGCTGCATCTCTCGTGAGAGGGACGAGATTCCAGACAGACCCCAGATTCACAGAGAGAACACTTTCCTAACAGTATTCATCCTTGATAGTCATAAAAGCCTGGAAAAGTTGGCCTTTTGTTCCATGGCAACATTCAAGGAAGACGGATATTTTTAAAGCTGAAGACGTGGCTGCTATTTCCTCAGTCAAAGCTGTTACAGCTCTTTAATGGGCAGCTGGGAAGAGAATCTGTCCAGCCAGAACTTTGTTTCTTCCAGTCTGAAAGGACCCCTGCCGCCTTGACAGAACTAATGCTTTCTCTCTGTAGTTGGGGACCTGGCTTCTGGTCCTGAGCCCAAAGCCCACAGCAGAGGCAGGGAAAAATGCTGCCCCTTGAAAGAGGCATCCGTTCAGAACCCAGACGGCAATTAGGACGTGTGAATGCAACTTCTGCACCTCAAGGGGCAGCTAAAGCTTTTCCCAGGATGACAGTGGCAGGGTCACCCGTCGGCCTGGAGAACCTGAGAGGCTTCAGAGTGAGTGAGGGGAGTGCAGGTGGGCTTCGCAAAGTGGCTGCTTCAGTCAACTTGGGTCTGCTGCGCATGGAACACACGTCCCTCCCCAGAAGAGCTGGAAGTGTCTGTCACGTTCTTCTGGTGTGATCATTTGTCAGCCATACGCAGCATCCTCAAACACTTCTAATCCACTTAAAAACCTGCTCCCATTTCAAATTTGTTTGTTTTGTCTTTTTAGGGCCACACCTGCAGCATATGGAGGTTCCCGGGCTAGGGGTCAAATCAGAGCTGTATCTGCCGGCCTACACCACAGCCACAGCAATGCAGGATCTGAGCCGCGTCTGCAACCTACACCACAGCTCATGGAAACACCAGATCCTTAACCCACTGAGCAAGGCCAGGGATCGAACCTACATCCTCGTGGATACTAGTCATGTTTGTTAACCACAGAGCCACGACAGGAACTCCTTGTTTCAAGAATTAATGGAAGACTCTTCATGATCTCAAATCAGATTTCCTCCTTGGCTGGCTCTTCAGCCCTTCCTGGAACTGGAGGCACTCTGCCATCACTGCTGGTCCTTAAAGCATCACTGCTGCTTCCTCTCAGTGAAACCTAAGCTAGTCCAGTCAACAACTTCTTGACAGCCTCTCGTAGGACAAGTCCTTGTGATATAAGACGGAAATTTCTCTTTCAGGTATAAGTACTTTCTAGTAGGAGAAGAATTTCAAATGGCATGCAAAATCAAATAATTTAAACCCATCGGCATTTTAATCCTAGTCCACTCCTTGGGGTTTCCAAAGCTGGTGAAGTGAGGACCAGGGAGAAAACCCACACATTGCCTCATGGCTGCTCACACAAACCCTGGGTCTGGTTTGGTTTGGATTTTGAACACTGATCTGATTACACCTCCACCCAATGGCCCAAAAATTCAGGACAAAGTCCAAATAGCTCAGCAGGGAATTCAAGGCCTTTCACAAGCAAACTCGAATGTGCTGATTTAACCCAATCATTTGTCCACACCTGCCCACATCCCCATCCTTGCCAAACACTCTGCATGGCCACCAAAGGAATTAAGTGCTACTCAGGAGAAGCCCCTAATGTGAGTGCTTTTATGCCCCCCTCTGCCTCATGACTCCCCCATCAGCTCCCTCTGCCTCCCTGGACCCCCATCAGTTCGTCAGACATCCTGCTTTGAAAGGAGCCACCTCAGACTCGCCAGCCTTCTTTGCATGCCTGAAGCATCCAGCACATTCTTTTGTGAAGCCGGGGTGTCAGCTGAGGTCACCCTGCCCTTTGAGGACCCCCACACTGGCTTGCGCCCCTACCCCACATTCTATCCGGTCTGACATCCTCCTGAAGATCCTGGGTCTACTCTACACTTAGGTTCTCACAGGTCCGCATTTCCTAATCCTGACCTGGTGACCCTTCCTGTCCTCCCCTCTGCCCCACATTGGCCTCTCTGTCTGATGTCCCTCACCATGGGGGCAGGGGTCCGTGCTGTAGAGCGGGCTTTGTGGAAGTGGGGGTTGGGGAAATTCGGTGGCTGGAAACCAGACATGTCTATTCTTGAAGGCCCTGGGGGCTCTACCACCAGAACCTTTCACTGATATTTATCTTTCTAGAGATTATTCCCATATATGTATTATACAGGTGCTTTTTTTTTCTTCATAAAAATGAGCTTATTCTCAACACACAAGTTTGAATTTGTTTCCTTCACTCAATACCATGAAAATTCCATGGTATTGAAGAAATATTCTTCAATGCCTTTGACTGCATTCAAAGTATTCAGTTGTCTGAATTATTGCAGTTGAGCAAGTATTTGATTGTTGGGCATTTAGTTTTTTTTCTTCAGTTTTTTTTTCCATTATGGCTGGTTTACAGTTTTCTGTCAATTTTTCAACTGTACAGCATGGTGACCCGGTTATGCATACATATATAGATTCGTCGCAAGTGATTAGACATAGTTCCTGGTGCTATACAGCAGGATCTCCTTGCTTTTCCATCGCAAAGGCAATAGTCTATTAACTATTAACCCCAGACCATCCCACTCCTTCCCCCCGCTTCGCAACCACAAGTCTGTTCTCTAAGTCTGTGATTTTCTTTTCTGTAGAAAGGATCGTTTGTGCAGTATATTAGATTCCAGATATAAGTGATATCATATAGTATTTGTCTTCTCTTTCTGACTTACTTCACTCAGTATGAAGGTCTCTAATTCCATCCATGTTGCTGCAAATGGCATTATTTTATTCTTTTTTATGGCTGAGTAGTATTCCATTGTGCATATATATCACATCTTCCTAATCCAATCATCTGTCAATGGACATTTGAGTTGTTTCCATGTCTTGGCTGTCGTGAATAGTGCTGCAATGAAAATGCGTGTGCAAGTGTCTTTTTCAAGGAAAGTTTTGTCCAGATATATGATCGTTGGGCATTTAAACAGAAAATTCTTTGCCATTGACACGCAATTACTCTATTCCTTCCTGTAATATTTCTCAAATTTATCTTATCATAAATACTCTGATTATTTCACTGTTTTCCTGGCATCACTGCAGACCCAACCACTATGCCATGAAAGTTTCTGTCTTACAGGAAGACAAATATTTACTAGGTGCTCAAAAGACACACAAAAGACATATATGTGGCTCTGAAAGATCAGAAAGGAGGACACAATTCTAGTAACAATAATTTTGATCGTATTAGTTTCCTGTTGATGGTGTAACTAATTGCCACAGACATAGTGGCTTAAAGCAATGCAAATTTATTATCTTCCAGTTTTGTGGATCAAAGGTGGATGAGTCTCAGTGGGTTAAAACCAGGGTCCTGGCAAGCTGCACTCCTTTCTGGAGATTCTTGGGGATAATCTGTTCCCTGGCCTTTTCCAGCTTGGAGAGTCTGTCCACATTCCTTGGCTTATGGCCCCTTCCTCCTCCACCTTCGAAGCCAGCAACGCTGCATTTCTCTGAACCTGTCTTCCAGAGTCACTTCTCTTCTGATTGCATCTGGGAAATGTTCTTTGATTCTCAGGATTTGTGTGATTGCCTTGTGTCCCCCTGGAAAATTCAGGAATATTCTCCTTATCTCAGGGTCCTTCACCCTAATCACACCTGCAGAATCCTGTCTGTCCTGTGACATCCATACTACCAGGCTCCAGGGATGGGGGTGCAGGCATCTCGAGGGGGGGCATTACTCTGTCCACCACATGACAATAGCTATTGTTTGTCTAGTTGTTATTATCAGTGTTGAACAAAGAATGTTACAGGCATTATCTCATTGAACCCAACCCTGAATCCATGAGGCAGGTACTGTTATCCCCCCTGGATAGATAAGGAAACTGAACCTGAGAGCAGTGATTTAAAGTCGAGGGTAATTCTCAGGAGTAACACAAGTCAGGGGGAACTTCCTGGGGAACTGCTGTGTGTAACACTGAATTAACCTATTCTGTGTTTAATCTACTGTTCATGAAGGGTTAGGGAATCTTCTGCTGACAGCTGTTGAGCTGGGTCAGACATTGCCGCCCCAACCATGGAGGCAGGGGATTTGGGCCACCATTTTGCTAAGTTTGGCACATTTTCTGTGGAATCAGACGTGGCTCTGTGGATTTACAGACCTCAAACCGTGCTTCACTCTGGGTATCTATTTTTAATCTGATCCCTTATTTACTTCACTTTGTATAATCTATAGTTAAACTTAATTTTAGTTAAAATTTTTGCCTTGATTTTAGTTACCATGGTTTTAAGTTTTAAAACATGCATTTAGGAGTTCCCGTCATGGCTCAGCGGTAATGATTCTGACTAGCATCCATGAGGATGCAGGCTTGATCCCCGGCCTCGGTCCGTGAGTTAAGGATCTGGCATTGCCGTGATCTGTGGTGTAAATTGCAGACGTGGCTTGGATCTGGCATTGCTGTGGCTGTGGTGTAAGTCAGCAGCTACAGTTCTGATACAACCACTAGCCTGGGAATCTCCATGTGCCATGGGTGTGGCCCTAAAAAGACAAAAAAAAAATCCATTTATTGCTTCCAGGGTGCTAGTGAAAATATTCATCTTATTTAATTTCTGGAACATGAATCTGTTGTTTGAACATTCTTAAAAGCCTAATGACAGCAATATCAGAATCTCCAGTGGCTCTACTTCTGTTGTTCAGTTTTTTTTTCTCTCTTGGTCCAATCTTGATATTTTTCAAACCTGGTCAGTTTTTTTTTCTTTCCTTTTTCTTAGGGCTGTACCCACAGCATATAGAGGTTCCCAGGCTAGGGTTGAATCAGAGCTGTAGCCGCCAGCCTACACCACAGCCACAGCAATGCCAGATCTGAGCCGCATCTGCGACCTACACCACAACTCACAGCAACACCGGATCCTCAACCCACTGAGTGAGGCCAGGGATGGAACCTTCATCCTCATGGATACTAGTCATTATTTGTTTCCATTGAACCATGACAGGAACTCCCAAGCCTGGATATTTTTGATTGAATGTTGGACATCATAATGAAAATATTGAGAAAATGCCTTTCAGAAAGGTGACAGTCTTTGTTCTTGGTCATGGACAAGAGAGCCCATTTCCCCACATCACACCAACACTGGCTGTCACCATTTCTACCAAAGACAACTTATCTTTGTATCTTTTCAGTGTAAGCCTTTCTAATGGCATGGAGTTTAGAATTCCACATTTCTTTGACTACTAGTGAGGTAGAGCCTTATTTCTTATGCTTACTGACCATTTGTATTTACTCAAAAGAATGTTTTCAGTGTAAACATTCACTTGGATAATGTACATTGAACATTACTGAACAGGTCTGATGGATGGAAAAGGAAAATACAGTTGTTGATGAGTTTGTGGGACAGCAATGTCTCGACTGCAAATTCACCCCGTGACCTGATCAGTTAAAACACCTCCAAACCGGGGAGTTCCCTTCATGGCTTAGTGGTTAACGAATCCAACTAAGAACCATGAGGTTGCGGGTTTGATCCCTGGCCTTGCTCAGTGGGTTAAGGATCCGGTGTTGCCGTGAGCTGTGGTGTAGGTTGCAGACGCGGCTCGGATCCCGCGTTGCTGTGGCTGTGGCGAAGGCTGGCAGCTACAGCTCCTGTTAGACCCCTAGCTGGGAACCTCCATATGCCTCAGGTGCGGCTCTACATAAACGGCAAAAAGACAAAAAAAAAAAAAAAGCCTCCAAACCATCAGTGTTTACTTCCTTTTAAAGACTCCAAAATCAGTTTCTCAATTGATGGGAGCCATTCATACTTAAGCCATTTGGTTTTCTGACCACAGAGGTGCCAGATTCTGCAGGGTCTACAACAAATGCGATCAGAAAGGAAGAAACAAGGTCAAAGTTCACAGTCCCGTGGAGAAGAGAGATCCCTGGGCTCAGAGCAGACAGCCACTCCAGTGTCCATTGTTCTTCCCATTGCAGTGGCCATCATCACAGTGGGCAAAGGAGAGAGTTGCTTTTGCAGATCATTTTGACCCTGATTGCACCCTGTGCCAAGCAGCCGTCCTGGGATCTGTCTTCTCAAAAACCCCATCCGTCATGATGGCTCTCATGCAAAGGGCATGCAGGCAGCAACTTCTGCAGCAGGGCAGAGTCTGGGCTTATTTCAGGTGTTTGCTTTCTAAATAATCCCCTTGGCAAGTGCCAAAGCAACTGGACTTGGGCATTTAATTAGTCATTTTTAAAATAAGGGGAGTGGAAATAAGTTTAGGAGGGGAGAAGCAAACCTTTCTGTTTTCCTCAACCCCATACCAATTCTCTTCGGGCTCCCTCTTGGTCACACAGGCAGCGGTTCTGGGGCCAAATCCCGGGGGCCTGCCATGCCGGGTTCCAGGAGGGATTTTCACACTTAATGACTCCCCAGGTGGCCCTTACATGTTCATCAGTCAGTGGGTAATTGGAAGTTCCTGCTTGGGGACTGGATTTTCTGTCAACAAGAACTTGAAGACCAGCTTCCCACTGGTTCTCAATGGGCTTTTATGACTGAGACTTAAGATCCAAGGCTTTTTTCAAAGGCTTTATATAGCAATTAATGGATACAAGCAAACACCCAAACCTCAGATGCTGACCCAGCGCCAGATTCTTCACTGCTGTGGAGACTCCAACGGCAGTGTTTGTTCTCTGAAGTTGCCCTAAATGGGGAGTATTTTACAGCCATAAATAACTGTTCTTCTTGGCTGGGGGTTGGTGGTGGTGGTGGGGGTGTTGGGGACAGGTGAGCCTCAGCAAGATATATTTTTAAAGAAGAGAAACAGTAAACTTATTATGCCTCAAGAAATTTCCAAAGATGTCCCATATATTCCTTACAGGAAATACCCTATAATTTTCCTTACTTTCATGCCAATTTTCCATACTTTTTTACTTTAATGAATGAGGTGTGCAGCGCTCGTCCTGTTAGCGCTCGTCCCTTTAACATTTTTTCCATATTGTTATTTGGAGACTGACTTTCCCTGAGACTCCTTTCTACCCACACACTTGGTGGCTTGAAACCAGCCACCCAGATGGTCCTTGCGGGCTGGGGGTCCTCTGGCCACCATGGCTGCGCCAGGCAGAGCAGCAGAGACACCCATGGGTCACGTGGATGGACAGGGAAGGGGGTGGGGCAGGGTGGAGGCTGGAAGGCATCAGGCATAGGAAGTAGAGAGGGTTCCGTGTCACCCACCCTCGGCCACTTGGGAACACAGGCTGAACCGGGGAGGTGGCCTGGGTAGACACGGGTGGACAAGACCTGCGGTTTGCAGGGGGGGACATGGGCTCCCCATGGTGACATGTTCCTATCAGCTGAGAATGTCTTGAGCTTTTCCAGGTCAGAGTGTTTCTGGACTTCCAGGTGATGAATGTCATCCTCTGTCCTTGCTAAACGCCGAACTCTGGCTCTGCCGCTGGCGTTGGGGGGTGGGGGTGGGGTTCAGGGGAAGCCCCCAAGGAGTTCCGCGAAAATAAAAAGGCTGCTTGTCATGACCTCTAGACCTTTTCCTTTTGGGAACAAAATAAGAAATATCAAGTGCTAAGTTCTAGGGAACACAGAGCCTGGGCTTGCCAGGTTCGCCACCTTCCTCTCCTCGCTGAAGTTTCCTCTCCTGTGAAAAAGACGATATTGGCTCTGGCCTCACTGTGAGGCGGGGAAGTCGGTGTTAGGAAGAGTGCACATGACAGGCACTTAGAAATGTGAGCTATTGCTAGTATTTTACTTCTTCAGAGGTGAATAATGAATATAGCACTTACCTTAATAAATGGACGAGAGGTGAGCAGAGGGGAGCTGAAGGAGAAAGCCTAGAGGTAGGACCAGCCCCACCCTGTCCTCCCTCTGGGGAGGAGCCTCAGAGTATCCAGGTTGCCTTTTCTCACAGACGCCCAGCCCTGTGCAAGCTAGTCTTTTCCTGCCCATCAGCCTCCAAGCCTCTCGAGGGTCTGGTGGTCTCTCCCTTCCAGAGAGATGTCTTCTCCCTCAGGCTCAGAGCAGCTTGGATCCTTGGGGTCCCATCCAGTCTGTCCCCGGAGACCCCAGGCTGTTTCTTAGACTGTTGATGGGCATTCAGGGACGGCCAGAGCTCCACTGCCGGAGTCAGTGCACTTTTGTGGTTTGTGGTGGGAATGGGGAGAAAGGTCCTTGGAATCCCAGCTCTGAGCACGCAGCTGTCGATGTACAGTCACTAAGCCAGCCAGGCTCAAGGACTGGGAGATAGACTCCACTTCTGGGTGGGATTCCAGGAGAGCCTGCTCTGTGTACCATCATCCCTGACCCACTCGTGAAAACAGCTGGGTGGCTTCACTCCAGCCCTGGACTTCTCCGGGGACCTTTATGGGGCAACCAGACAGCAATGGTTATGAGCGGAGGGGGGCCCCTCAGCCATGTGAGTACCACCCGCAGTTTGGCCCCTCAGAATGACTTAGAGGATTTCTTTCTCTGTTCCCACATGAACACCTACAGCATCTGGCAAGTTGCCCCAGAGGCTGAACACACGCATTTACATTGCAGCCTCTTCATGCTCACTCCCCCGCGTTTCTCTGCTTTCTCACAGTGGATGGCATTTGGCACCTGTCTGCATCACCGTCAGAAGCTTCTGCTGAAACATGCTTTGTAGTTAAGTGGCAGCATCTTGCTTTAGAGACTCTCCTTGTCCGATAGCTCTGTTTTCTATGAAGTTTTGTCTTATTTGCCCGCAATCATCCAAAAAGATGAAGGAGAGGAAAGTGAAGGGAGGACAAGGAGAGGCCTGGAGGGAGAAGGGACCATTGCTCTAATTTTGCTGGGAGGGAAGAGCAGTTTGTGGGGTTGTATATCACTGTGTTAGGTTTACAAATAAAGACACCGGCAGCCACTAGTGCTCAAACACAGGATGCAGACTCTCTGTCTGCCGGTCTTTTTTTTTTCTTTTTTCTAAAGAAAATTAACTTCCAAAAATATTTGCATTGACTTTTTTAAAAAGTTTCTCTTCACGTCTCTCGTGTTTAGCTACATTCCTCATTTCAATGTCGAGTTTGAGTTCCTTTTTAAAAAGTTTAAACAGGATCAAAAGCTATCCACTAAAAGCCAAAGCCAGGCTTAGAGAAAACATCCTGTAAATGGAAAGAACACCATAAATGTGACAAAGTGGAGAGAAAACCCCTTCTCCCATTTAAATGGCATTGAAGGCAGCCTGTCAGAAACCTCCTCCTGATCATCTGGCTCCCCTGGGGTGGGAATGGAGATCTGGTCTTGGGGTGCTGTCTTTGGGGCACAGGTGGGGCCAGCATGAAGAGAGGCCCCAGAGTTTCCCGATGACAAGTGGTTAAGGACTCAGCGTTGTCACTGTTATGGCTTGGGTTCAATTCTTGGCCTAGGAAAGTTTGCACGCCGTGGGTACGGCTGAAGGAAAAAAAAAAAATGAGGCAGGCATCACTGCATCCTTGTCCCCTGCAGGAGTCACCTCCGAGTGGCCATCCCCTGCGGTGGCGACCCCCTGCCCCGTCCCCCATGGCTCAGCATAGGGAGGTCTGTCCAGTTTGTAGCTGGGCTCCAGGGAGAGTGCGTGGGGGGCAGCACAGCAGGGAGGACAGAACAGGAGCGGGCTGAGAGCCAGGTACTGGGCCTAGACCGCCCCCCCCCAGTCCAAATGCAGATGCAACTCCGCTCTGTACCCCCGGGTTGGAGATGAGCAGCCCTGCTCTAGGCCCTACACCCACTGCTTCTTGGCTGCGAGACACCTTCTCGTGGGCCTCCCTGTCCAGAAGCAGCAATATCGTCTCCCTCCTGGATCATGTCCCCCAGCTGGGCTCACACGGCCATTTCTTTTTTTCACGTCTTAAAGACCAACATGAAACCAAAAAATCCTTCTGAACCTTCCAGTTCCTCTGCCATTCTCTCCCCAGGGCTGTCCGGCTTTCGCCTCTGTGCATTACCCAAAGGCTCTGGACAGGGTGGGTGCGGCCCTGTAGCTGCTGACACCCCACCCCCGCTTCCCACCAACCTGCCAGCGCGCCCCACACCCCACGACCCATGCTGCAGGCACTTGCCCGGGCACATTGTGCTCTCCCCAGCACCCTTCTCAGGCCCTCACCTGGGCTTCCTTCCCGCCTCCAAGGCTGGTCCCCCTGACTTCATTTAAGAATTCATCCAGGAAGTTCCCTTCGTGGCTCAGCGCTTAACGAACCTGAGATCCGTGAGGACACAGGTTTGAGCCCTGGCCTCGCGCAGTGGGTTAAGGATCCGACGTTGCCTTGAGCTGCAGTGTAGGTAGCAGACGCTGCTTGGATCCGGCGTTGCCGTGAGCTGTGGTGCAGGTTGCAGACGTGGCTCGGATCCCGCGTTGCTGTGGCTGTGTCGAAGGCCGGCAGCTACAGCTCCTGTTAGACCCCTAGCCTGGGAACCTCCATATGCCGCGGGTGCAGCCCTAGAAAAGGTGAAAAGACAAAAAAAAAAAAAGGAAGAATACATCCAACCACGTTTATGTGTTACCGTGCGTAATAGCACAGTCTGCACAAGATGGAGAGCAAGCAGGGGCTGCCCTCACCCCCACAGCATCAACCTTGGAGAGCCCACAGGCGAGGGAGGGAACACAAAACTAGAAAGTCCTGGGGAGACCCAAGGCTGATGGGAACCCTGGGGTGGTGATGGGGGCCCTGGGAAGTTCTCTGTCTGTCTCTGCCTCGTTCCTCGGAGACAGAGACCAGCGGCCCAGCCTGGCAGTCTTGTCAGGTGAGGGGCTGCTGGAAGCCAGGCGCTGCCAGCTCAGTTGTCCTCCGGCGCCCCTCCCTGCCTCCCCCTCCGCTCCCCGGGGCTGGTGGGCTGTGACCTGAAAAGCCAGACTCTTCCTGGGCCACCAACATATACGAGTTTAAGGAGCACTCTGGTGGAGCAACAGCAAAGAAGGGCTCATCCCTCTCTCTCTTCAGTCCCTCCAGCAGGGACACAGACACAGGTCGAGTCCTGTCCCCTCTTACCTGTCCCCAAACAGGGTGACAACACCCCCAAGGGCAAAAACCCACAGGCCAAAGGCAAGCAGAAGACGCAGTGGTACACGCACCAGACGCAGTGGTACACACCAGACGACAACTCCCCACGGAGCAGAATGTGCAGTCAGATCCAGAATTTAAAATAAGTACAATAAATATTCTCAGGCAAGGAAAGGTATTAATAATACAAAACAGAAACAAAGAGTCACAAAAAAGAACCAAAGGGAGGAAAATATAACCATGGGAAGAAGGATAACGACAGACTGGACCCAAACACAGATGGTTTTGGCAGGATTGCATGCGGGGCACCGGGGGCGGGGGCTGACTTGGGGTGAGCTCCCTGTGCGGGGTCAGGGTGGGAATGGGGGCCTGGGACTCCAGACTGGTCAGGGGCAAAGGCCTAGAGGTGCACGCAGAACAGGAATGAATCTTCAGGTCATGGTGCGGAGTGAAAATAAGAAACTAAACAAGGCCCACAGAGTAATATTAACCAGGTAAACTTAAAACACGAAACCATGTGTCAACAGATGAGCAGATAACTAACCGTGGTCTCCCTAGTCCTCGGTCTTAAAAGCGAAGGAAACTGACACAGGCTGTGACGCGGATGAACCCTAAGACATTGTGCTCAGTGAGATAAGCTGGTCACCAAAGAACAAATACGGTGCGAGTCCACTCATATGGGGTCCCCGGAGGAGTCAAATTCCTAGCGTAGGATGGTGGCTGCCAGAGGCTGGAGGAGGGAGAAGGGGGAGTTAGTGTTTGGTGGGTACAGAGTGTCCTTTTGGGAAGATGAAAAGAATTCCGGGGATGAATGTGAATATTCTTACCGCCACTGAACTGAGCACCTCAAAGCAGTTAGAATGCTATCACTTGATGTTAAATGCGTTTTACCATGTTAAAAGCCATCTCAAGAAAATTAATAAAGACGATAAAAAAAAAGCCCCACTGGTTGTGATATATATGGACACACACAAACAAAGGGACGCACACCCAGCCTACTAGGATGTTGAGGACATAAAAGGGAATAAACCAGACCAATGATCCAAAGCGCTGCAGTGTGGGGCAGATGGCGACCTTGTGCCCAGTCCAGAGAATGACACCCGTGTCCTTGCTGAGGAGTGAGCGGCCCGTCCGGAGAAGCTTTGAGAGACAGAGCTCCCACACGCCTGGCTCAGCCACCAGCCCTTCCAAACTCCGATTCCCACAAACACTTTTACCGCTTCCCAGGGTCCCTGTCTCCGCCGTTCAGCTGCACCTGATGCCCGTCCGCACCTTGCTGGCCACCTGCCATCCCTCTGCCAATACCCATGACCATGGCCAGCACACACTCCTGCATGCTGGTGAGGGGCCCGCAGCCCGGCTCGGTGCATGCAGCAGATGCTTAGTGTGTTTCTGTCGGATGAGAGTGAATGACGGGGATGGAGAAGAGGGCAAGTTCTCCGAGCCTGGAAAAATGACAGGACACCTCCATTGAAAGGACCCCAGTTGGCGGCTCTTCTTGAGCCTGGTGGCATAAACCTTACTCTAAAACTCAGGAGCCTAAGAATGGCCACTTTCTCCATTTCTCAATGCCTGAACTTGGTTTTAAGTTTAACATCTGATTCCATCTGGTAACAGGACCTCCATCTGGCCTCCTTCTCTGTCCCAGTCCTCTGCTGCCTGAGGCCTGGGGGGGGCAGAGTCACTCTGGGTAACAGTGAGCACACTTAGTCACTCAACTAAGCCTGGGGACTGCTGCTTTGGAGCCAGGCAGCCCGGTCTCCGTAAGACTGGTGGAAACAGGAGTCTGCTAGAGCCCTTGCAGGCTTGCAATCCTGTTTGCAACCAGTGAGACAGACAGATTTGGGGTGCCACCCAGCCTTCACCAGCATGCTGCCAG
Source organism: Catagonus wagneri (assembly GCA_004024745.2). NCBI lineage: Eukaryota > Metazoa > Chordata > Mammalia > Artiodactyla > Tayassuidae > Catagonus > Catagonus wagneri. The sequence goes on along the minus strand of PVHT021183530.1, from coordinate 13,420,969 downwards.
AGTTTGATTGATGTGTGCATTTCTGGGAACAGCCAAGTCTGTCAGAATGCCCAGGTGAGAGGGGGTGGGAGGCAGTGCGGGCAGGTCGTGCCTCCCACAGGCCCAGAGGTGAGGAGCTGGGTGGTCTATGGAGCAGGCCTGAGGTGGCTCTGACCAAGAGCTGCCAGGACAGGACGGGCCTCCTCCACAGTGGCGCAGGGCTAAACATGACCAGGGGCCATCATGGCTCCAGGCTGCAAAACAACTCTGCGTAATTGTAAGGAGAGGCATTTATTAAACGGAGACCAAGTGGCTGGAAAATCACTTGGGAAAAATGATCAGGGACCCAGAGGTGCTGGGTGACCAGGACCTCAGCCAAGGTCGCACCCAGACATGTGTCTGGGTCATTGTGGCTGGGCGCCTGCTGAGCCCTGTGCCCCTTCCAGGGGTCAGCAAAAGCATTCTGGCCTTTCAGGTGTTTGTAGAATGAGGCAGGGTCTTGCTTCCCACTGGAATGGCTGATTCTCCAGAAGTGAGAAGCCCGTTCTGATGCTGCACAAGCATAAAATAAAAATGGCCAAGCAGCTGCTCAGTGACCATGAATGTTTCTAGACCCCATGGGCCACTCTTTTGCTGAGGTGGAATCATCGCTGACTGTGTGGTGGTGGTGTGATTCTTTTACCCCTTCAGGTGTTCTTTCAGGTTTCTGGTTGTCAGAACTGTATTGTGAACAGAAAATTTCTTCTCATTCCTTAGAGAGCCTTGTGCTTTCTTCTCAGAGTATAAAAAGAGATTTACTTTGTGAAGCCCGGTACTAAATGCCCAACCCAAACATTGCCTCTGATAAACTGGAAGTCGTGTCAACAAGGATTGATGTGCATGGCCCCAATCCTTGTGCAGATGGGTCAGAACGGGACACAGCTCAGCATTTCATCCTGTATAATAAATGGCCAGGTGTGTAAACAACAGTTTGAAGAGTTGTCTGTGGGTCAGAGTCAATTGTGGTTTGGGCAGGATGGGCATAGCGATTGCTGGGAGGTACCCAGGGTTGTGGGTCTATGGTTGGCCAACTCCACAGTCAGTGCCTAGATGATGAAATAGGGGGTGTGCTCGCACTGTGGCACCTGTGAGACCCACGTTGGAATTCAATATGGCAGCATTCCTTGGACCTGAACTGGAATTTCACGTCCAGGTGACCCTGTGTACAGGCTCCGTGAGGTCTCTGTGAGAGGGCATTGGGGGAAATAAGGCCTCAGGTAAGTGCGTGATCTTTCACTCCTGGCCTGATTTGTACAGACTCAGTAAAGATAACCAGGTTCGTGGAGGCCTGACACACGTAAGGTAGGAGCGATCACAAAGACGCCGATGCTCCAGTCCTGAGAACAGGCTAGCGTGTCACCTCCGGGAAGTGGTCCTGCCTCGTGTCCCTAAAACCCAAGTGTGAGCTGGAGGATTTTCCAGCAAGCGTAAGTTGGTGTCTCTCCACTTTCTAGCACCTGCCCCTGGCTGTGCACACGGAATCTGCAAGGACTTCCCGGGACAGCGCCTGGGGCCAGAAGGACTACCCAGCCAGGGCTGTAGGGTGCAGCTGCCCCGGCAAGGCACCGGCGGCCTGCCAGCAGCCACCTCCCAGGCCCAGCTGCAGGGCTGGGTTTCCTGCAAACCGCGATTCTGGAGCAGGGCCACGAACCTCATGATGGGTGTTTATGGTTTTCACCGCACCCCAGGGACAGCTGTGGGCCTTCCTGCCCCAGTCCTTATGGTGGTGGAGAGGGCCTGGGTCTGGAAACGCTGACAGCTGCTAGTCCCTTAAAGCCTCTTTTGGCTTTTAGCAATCAGGGATGTTTGTTCATCTCTCCTGTAAACAGTTGTTTTCCCGGTGACTGCCCAGATCGAGTTAAATATTAACAAAGAACTTCTCACAGGGCGTCTGCTTTAAATATTGAAGTAATTGTCACTCACAGGGCGTCTGCTTTAAATATTGAACTAATTGCCACTCACAGGGCGTCTGCTTTAAATATTGAACTAATTGCCCTTAGAGCCCTGAGTGACTTTGGTTCAGACTGTCACTGCACTTGCCTCCCTGTTATGGATCACTGGGAAATGTCAAAATTCCTGTTCTCTCTCCTTGTCTTTGCTCTCTGCCCCTGCTTGTTCTCTGCCCCTGGACATCACTCAGGCCCCGGGAGACGTGACCAGAGGGGCTCGCCTAGCCTGTGGGTGCGCATGCGCGCACGCTCTCCAACACTCCTGTGCGGGTCGGTGGGTGGGGCTGCGCTCTCCCCGCGCAGCAGGACTTCTAAGCTGCTCCCTTGATTGCTTTTCATCCACATCAGGGTTCGTGTGAGACGTGTGGTTTCTTCTGGAGGCTTACTGGGAAGATTAGGACAGAGGATTGAGAGTGCAGATAGCAGCGTGGGCCCTGCCGGCGGGATGGTCTGTGGCCTCGCCTCAAGGAGACGGGGTGCCGAAGGGCCATCCTGGGACGGGGGCGTGGAGCACGGGCCTCCCTGGAGCTGGAGCTGCAGAGGGTGCTTCTCTGTCCGTGTGGCATCTGGTTATAGCCACTGGCCTTTGGAACATTCTGCCTAAAAACACAGCTTTACCTAGACTCGTCTGTGAATACTTCAGTGGGTCTGGCGGCAAACTGGAAGGCAGTGAGTTTCTCTTAATCCGCCTTCCTCACTGAAGAGTTCCACCGAAGAGGCGGCAAATCCTGAGGCACGTCAGGTGCTCCCAGCCCCAGCTGGAACCAAAGGAAGGCCTCCAGGGAAGACCAACCTTTATCTTTCTCCAGCTTGGGCTAGAGATTTTCAGCCTAATTTTGTGAGACCCTTCAAGACAATTATGCATATCTTAAAAGCTATTGAGATCTTCTCAAAACTAAACTAATTGAAATCCACTTCATCTCAAGAGCCTCTGTGAAGCTCTCAGAATAAAATGAACTTCAATTCACTTTAATTTTCAAAAGAAATACTCTTTTTAATACATATTAAAAAAAATACTTTAAAAAAAAAAGGGGGGGGGAGTTCCAGTTGCGGTCCAGCGGAAACAAATCCTACTAGGAACCATGAGATTGCAGGTTCCATCCCTGCCCTGGCTCAGTGGGTTAAGGATCTGGCGTTGCTGTGAGCTGTGGTGTAGGTCATAGACATGTCTTGGATCCTGCATTGTTGTCGTGTAGGCCGGCAATTGTAGCTCTGATTTGACTTCTAGCCTTGGAACCTCCGTATCCATGGGTGTGGCTCTAAAAAGCAAATAAATTAGTAAATAGATATAAATGAATAAAATAAAAATTAAAAAACAGTGCAATTCTCACTTAAAAAAAATGAAAAAAACCAAAAACAAAAACAGAGGGAAGGGGGTCAGAGTTACAAAACTGCAGTTCTGCTTGGCCCAGGTGGGGTATCACGGAGTCCCGTGGCCACTTCCTGTGGGAGGAGCCTGTTGTAAGGTGTAGCCAGCAGCAAGCCTGGGTGGCAGCGGAGGGTCCCAACAGTATAGCCTCTCGGCCTCTTACTCCCGTCATTTCTAAATGGAGAAAACAATAGTGCCTACCTCATAGTGTTCAGAGATTACTGTGGACCAGGAAGCATGGTACCTGGACACAGTAAGCCCTCAACTAATGTGCTGGAGCTACAGCGGTGCCCACAAGCAGGAAAGAAGCATTGCCTCAGGCAAGTGGAAAGCATCCAGTGTGCACACAGCAGTCAGTGGCAGAGGTAGAGCTGGATGCCCCAGCCTAGGCCATCCTGGAGGCAGAGGCATTAGCAGTCAGATTTAAAGAAAAACAAAAATTCTGTCAGCTGGAAAGTAAATGAATGGTGTAAACAGAGGAGTAAGACGGGCAAAATTTGCAGCTCGGAACATTGTCAGAGGGAGGCTGCAGGGGTGGCTGGATCTGAATTCCTCCCTGAACCAGAGGGACACAGGCTGTGAGCTGGCAGGCCTGGAAGGGGGGGGGGGGTCCAAAAATGCAGGACTGATAAGGAATCTGTTTATGAAGCAGCTCAATCCATGGGCCTCCCCGCCTCCCCAAGGCGCTGACTGAGCTGACAACCTCAGGGAAGAAAGGGCTCTTTTTTTAGAGAAATTGGACAAACTTCCCAAGATGAACTAGACTTCCAACGTGGAAGATTTACTCTAAAGCTGTTCTCCTCAAACTGTATTCCTTGACCAGCAGCCTCAGCACCATCTGGGAACTTGTTAGACATGCGAATTCTCAGGCCCACCCCAGACCTACTGAATCAGATGCTCTTGGCATTGGGGCCCATCCATCTGTATTTTAACAGCCCCCCCCCCCAGGAGACTAAAGCTACACGAAAAGCTGCACCTCTGATGTAGAGCAGAGCTCCTGGCTGCGTATTGAAATCACCTTAGAAAATGCTGGTGCCTAGGACCCCATCCCCAAGAGATTAAGATTTCATGGGTTCTGCATGTAGCCTGGGCATCAGAATTTTATGACATTTACCAAGTCCAGCTTCTGGTCTAGAATAAGGCCTTCCTACTTAGCTTGTACCAGCCACTGGCCCAGTTGCTCATCCCACAGTGAAACTTCTAGGCCACAAGCCCGGTCCACTTAATCAAATCTAACTCACCCTCCCCAGTTAAGGGAGAGGGTTGTGGGGTGCAAACCGACTACAACCACAGGAGAACCACAGACCAGTTCTTCAGGACAGCTGGCCGGGAGCTGCACCCTCAGCTATGAAAGGAGGGCAAAGGATTCCCCAGACCCATAAGGGAAACCAGCCGTAGGAAGGAGAAATATGAAGATTAGCAAGCAAAACAATCAGCCCTATAGGAAAAAGGAATAATGCCGGGATCACAAGATAATTCCTAAAAATTCTCATATCCTCAGAGGGATATGAGAAGTTATTAAATCTGTAAAACAAAAACTGATGCTATCAAAAGGAAATAATTACACAATCAAGAAGAAATCTTAGAAATTAAAAATATGATTTAAAAAAAAAACTTTCAATAAAAGGAAATTGGGAAGCTTCCCAAGTGATGGGACAAAAATGAGAAAGAAACCAAAAGCATGAGAGAGAGGGAAAAAAGAGAAATAGCAAGTCAAACTGGGATGTCCAACATTTGACTGTTACAATGCCAGGAAAAGCAGAGAATACTGAGGAAAAGAAAAGAATCTCAGAAATAATAGAGGATATTTTCTCAAAGGTCTGATAGAAGTTGTCAGGCTAAAGAGGACTGAGTGCCATTCTCGGTCAATAATAAAATGTCCATGCCTAGACACAGTCTCAGGAATTTGAAAACATGAAGAATGAGAGGCAGGTCGTAAAAGGATCCAGGGAGAAAATAAAGAAATATAATTGGACTTCCTGTAAAGAAATAAAAGACCAGACCTCCTCAGGCAGAGTGAGTTCTAGAAGACAATGGAACAAGGCTTCCTAAGGTTTGAGGGGAACATTTTTGAATGTTGAATTCTATACCCAGTGAAATAATTCTCAAAAGGATTAGGACTAACAAATGCAGTTTTTCAGACAACTGAAAACTTAGAAATACTGCAACCTTTTCTTGTAGAGTTTCTTGAGGAAGTACTCCACAGAACAGGGGAAAAACCAAGAAGGAAGGATCTGAGAAATAAGACCTCTACCCAAAGGCTTGGTGAAGGGTGGTCCCCACATGACGCGGATGGCAGTGCCTGGGGTGCAGCGGTCAGGATGCGAGCCTTCACGCTGGGATGCGTGTCTCCAGGCACCGAAGATTCAGTGCAGCAAGGCATTGTATTGGTTCCTGGCTGGGCAGGAAAGCAGCAACTCCTCTAGATATTTCCAACAGGGGGGCTTGAAATCAGGGAATCGCTTTAAGATTGAAAGCGACTTACGGTTTCCTGTCAGATGTGTAAGGAGCTTGGAAGTTATCACTCTGGTCTTCACAACAGGAACAAAGCTGAACCAAGTGAAAATCAACAACTCCTCTTGGATCCATAGGAGAGCAGGGGTCACAGGAAGCCACTGCCACAAACCCTGGAGAGATAGACAGGCAGGTACAGAGAATCACAGCTTACCAGAGGAGAAGCCCAGGGGCAAAACCCTCCTTGGAACCAGTGCCAGGAGAGAAATATACAGACTATCCCACGAGTGCTGGAACCCTGGCATAAAGACTGAGAGGGGCTCCAGCCTCACAAGGGGCCCACGCTTTCATGAGTTTTACCTTCAAGATCAGAGAAAAATCTTCCCTTGTGCTTCCAACAGGAAGATTAGAAAAGCAGGCGTTCTGAAATATTTCAAGAGCATTCTGTTCTTCTTAATAGGGCTTGCCCTCAAGGCAAACTAGTTTGTCGGAGCCTGACCAACAAGGGTTCTACCAGGACCTAAGGGACCTGGGAGGAGAGAAATACCCAATTCCAGCGTCCCCAGCCTTGCTGTCTTCTTGGGGGAGGTTACTGAGAAGCACTGGTAAGGGTCACAGCCCAGAAGCACAGGCTCATCAAAAGGCTGAGATCTGAACACAGGACAGCACGCTTCTCCTCCTCACCATCATGTCAGCTAGGCTCCTGGGTAGTGGCCAGAACACACAGGACTGTGCATATCAGGCTTCATTCAAGAAGCCTCTAAGGGAGCTCCCATGGTGGCTCAATGGTTGACAAATCCGACTGGGAACCATGAAGTTGCGGGTTCGATCCCTGGCCTTGCTCAGTGGGTTGAGGATCCGGCGTTGCCGTGAGCTGTGGTGTGGGTTGCAGACGTGGCTCGGATTCCGCGTTGCTGTGGCTGTGGCGAAGGCCGGCGGCTACAGCTCCAATTGGACCCCTAGCCTGGGAACCTCCATATGCCGCAGGTGCAGCCCTAAAAGGACAAAAGACAAAAAAAAAAAAAAAAAAAGGGAAGCCTCTAAGGAAACCCAAAGATGACAAAGGAAACATAAGCAAGGACACCAGAGGAAATTTTAGCCTCTGACCTCTACCGCGATCACCAGCGGTAAACACAGCCCGACTCCTAGCCAGATGCACATAAAGCCTCATGGTAAAGGCCTTCTGACACATGTCACTTCCTTTACCTGATACATCATATCTGGAGTTAAGCCAAAAATTGCAAGGCATACTAAAAGACGAAAAAACAGTTCAAAGAGACAGAGCAAGCATAGGAAGCAGATACAGCAGGGATATTGGAATTGTCAGATCAGAAATTTAAAACAACTGTGATTAACGCACTAAGGGCGCTCATGAACAAGAGGACAACATGGGAAAATATGAGAGCAAGGTAAGCGGAGTGGTGGAGGCTCTAGGAAAGAATCAACAGGAACCGCTAGCACTCTAAAACATGGTAACATAAATGAAGAATGCCTTTGATGGACTCATTAATAGACTGGGTATGACCAAAGGGTGTCAATAAACAGTTCCAAAACTGAAATGAAAAAATAAAAAAAAATAGGTCTTGAAAGGACAGAGGAGCAGATGTGGGCAGTGGATGTCACACAGTCGTCTGTTTAGGTGGCCACAGCAAGACGCTGCAGACCGGGCAGCTCACACAGCACTTTACTTCTCACCGTTCTGGAGGCTGGGAGTCCCGGGTCATGGTGCTGGAGGTTTGGTTTCCAGGGGGACCCTCCCTCTGGCCGCCTTCTCCCTGTGTCCTCATATGGCCTTTCCTCCATGTGTGGAGAGAGAGGGAAAGGAGAGTGCTTTGGCATCTCTTCCTCCTCTCATAAGGACGACACCACTTATGTTGGATGAAGTCTTCATCCTGCGACTCATTTAATCTTCTGTACCTCCTAAAAATCCCTTCTCCAAAGATAGTCATATTGGGGGTTAGGGTTCAACATGAATTTGGGGGGAATACAATTCAGTCCATGACATTCAGCGATCCGTAGCCACTAACTCCTTCTAGGACTGGAGGAATGAAATGGAAATGGTTACCCAGGGCTTCCACTGCTACTCATTTGGAAGCCAGGAGCTGGGCCCTGGCTGCTGTTGCTACAGAGTCTGAAAGTCTACGGCCCCAGCCTCCTGCCAGAGCCCCGGCAAGTCTGCAGGATTTGGTCACCTACCATCGCCAGTTATTGCCTCCAGAGCCAGATGCAGGGGAAATGCTTCCTCCCATCCAGCCAGAACCCTGCTGGGAAATAGACTTCACGGGCTTCCAGCCCTGGTGGTACTGATGAGAGTAGAATGCCAAGTTCACAGTCATGCCCGTGAGCAAATAATCGGCACAGGTGACAGGACTGAAGAGCGTGAGAATCAGAAGACAGTTCTTTGCCTACGGGGGAAAAAAAAAGTATATTAGAACATGTAGGAACAAATCAAAAAGTTGTCTACAAAAGTCATGGTCTAATCATGCACAAATCATGAACGTGTGGCCTGATTTTGAGCAAGATGACTGTGGGAGAGAAGGAATGCATTCAGCCTCGATGCTAAGATTGTTCTTTGTGTGCCTTGGGAAAGCCATCAGCCCTGTAGGGAAGGAAGCCCCTTGACTGCTGTGGACAGAGAATGTCACCTGCCGTTTCAATTAAAAAAAAAAAGGTATTAAAGCCTGAAGCCACCAGTCACTGTAGCCACCCCCCAACACACACACACATACACACACTCACAGTGCACCCTGAGGGGAGTCGAGATGGAGAAAAAAATGTTACTGATCCTAAATAGTTAAGGTGCATAGGAAAGGAATAAATTCAGTAAGGCCAGACTCTTGCATCTTCCTGTACACAGAAAAGCACTAAATCTTTATCTCGATCAAAACAGATGTCTGTTTTTTGTGATTCGCAGTAATCTTTTGATGTTCCACTATATATTTGTTTGTTCTTGAGCAAAAACGCCTATACGCCCTGGCCCCTCCCTTAGCTCTTTGGAACTGTCCCTCAGAGCCACCTGAGAAGCTGTGTCTCAGGTTGAAGTCCTCAGCAAGGCCACGGAATAAAACGTAATTCTCAACTTTTAGGGTGAGTATCTTTTTCAACTGACACTTTACAAAGTTGTAAAGATGCAAATGTCGTTTGCTTGTTTTCACTGCATACATACAACTTAACAAAGAGCAGAAGATTTAACTGGGGTTGTCAAACAGAATATTATAAACCTTGATGCTGTAAAAAGGAAAACCCAGCTGACGGAGAGAGAGGGAAGAAAGATGGAGAAAAAGAGCAGCCCTGCCGTGGCCTCTATTACGTGGCGAAAACTCGGCACTGCTCACAGTGGATGAAAAAGCAGTGTGCTGCCGGCTATATTGAGAGCTGTAAGTGCAACAAATACGAAAAATACAAAATCATGATCTGGAGGAGGTGGGGTTAGGGTAAATAAGATAAAGTCTTATTTTTAAGAGTGCAGAATCAGTCTGAAGATGACAAAGGAAGAAGTAAAGACAGCAGTATCCTGCCAAGAGCTGTGATGGTGACTGTAAGGGTTATTTTTAAGGACGGAGTCAGGGCTAGAGCCACTGAAGTCTGTCCGGGACATCATTTAGTCCAGAGTCCCCAGGAGGGGGTTGGTTGCCCTGTTACCTCTGGAAAGTTTTGTGCGCTTTTGTTTTTATCCTTTGCCGTTTGCTTCCAAAGGTGTTCACACGAGTTTTTATGTTCTCCTTCAGCTATTAGAGGTTGCTGGGGATTTTTCTGGGCCTGTTTATTTATCTCACTGGAACCACCGTGAAGCCATGTGTATCTTCGCTGATTAGATGCAGTTTGTTTAACTTCTCAAATTTACACGTTTGGCCCAAGGGCACATTGGCCTTCTTTTCCTTGCTTGCCCAGGGCAGGGAAATAAGCCTGGGGACAGCTCAGGTGCCCTCTGAAGGGTGAGCTGGCTGTCCTCGGGCCTGGCAGCTCCTGGTAGGCTGTGGCCTGGCGAGTAGCTGGCGGGCGCTGAACCGGGTCTTGCTTAGGGCAGGAGCGCCGGGCGCCCGGGAGCCAGTCACAGGCACTGCCCAGCACCCACCCCTGGTGGCCCACAGCTGTGTGACCGCAGGCAGCTTCTTCAGCCCTCACAGCCTCCCCTTCCCAGTCTGACCAGGCTAGCGGTGCCAGGTCCCTGGGACAGGCACCTTGGAAGCAGGGGTCCCCTCACCACCCCTGCCTGTAGGTCTCCTTGTGTCCCCACTGCCATCCAGGGCTGCCTCGGGTCGCAGCCTCCACCTGGGGGCTCCACATTTCTCCGCTTCCAGATCCCGTTTGCCCCCCGCGTCTGAGTACCAGCTGGTCCACGGGCATTTTCAGCACATTGTGCATCCTGGTCCTCGCACTGCCCGTGACCCCGACCTTGCTGTAACTCCAGGTACTGATCTGATCTGTCTGGCCTGAGCCTCCCCGCTTTCACTTCAATGTAAGCCATTAGGTGACCGCCCCCCATAGCCACGCTGTAAACAGGGGGACAGACAAGACGTGGAAGATAGGACAACCCTCGTTCTTAGTAAGCGCTCACTGTGTGCTGGGAGGCACTCCGGGCATTTTTCCATCTGTTAATTCATTTGCCCTCAGAGTAACCCAGTTTTACCTCCCCTCCTAGAGATGAGGCTTTTGCTGCAGATAGAGGTTAAGTGACCTGCCTGAGGTCACGTAGCCAGGAAGGGACAGAGAAAGGGTTTGAATTCAGGCTCCAGAGTCCAGGCTCTTAATCTCTCCACTCTGCTGCCTCTTTCTGAGGGTTGTTGCTGACCTTGGCCTGCGGTAAAGACGAACTCCTTACGGATGCCTGGAGCCCAGAGGAGGGTACAGACAGCCCCTTGGTGACCCTGCGAGGGCCTAGATGTTTAAATATTCTATCTCTGTGGGGTTCCTGGGGCTGCTGTAACAAAGTCCCACCGACTGTAAGCTTAGAATGACCCAGAACTATATGGTCTCACAGTTCTGGAGGCCACAAGTCCAATATCAAGGTGGCAGCAGGGCCCCTGGGGAGCATCCTTCGTGCGTCCTCTGGCTTCTGGTGGGTTTGGGTGGGCCCTGCTGGCAGCCGCCGCCCTGCAGCCTCTGCCTCCATCCTCACCTGGCATTCTCTGTGCCAGTAACTCTGTCCTCTCCTCTTCTAAGGACAACAGTCCTACTGAATCAGGGCACATCCTATTTTTAACTTGATCACGTCTGCAAAGACCTGTGTCCAGATAAGATCACTTTCACAGGTCCTGGGGGTTGGGACTTCAGCACAGCTTTTGCAGGGACACAGTGTCTTTGCCCCGTGTTGCTCTTTGCACGTGATAGGTAACTAGCATGATTTTCAGTATGTGCAGCAATGCTCCCGTCAGCATCTAAGCTTCCTTCCTAGAAAATAAATCTTTTTCTAAGCGAACATAAGGGGAAGTTTGCTTTTCCCTCCCGATGAAAGTTGAGGAGTGGTGTGAAAACATGATGGGCAGAACGGGTATGGCCACCTCGTGCCCATGTGAAGGGAGGCAGCCCTGAGGCTCGCGGGACAGAGGGGGACAGTGGAGAGAGGGCCTCAGTGACAGTGCTGAGCATGAGCAGGCCTTGGATTGCCTGGCTCTGGAGCTCTCGTGCGGGAACACCCTGTCTTTATTGCCTGGGCTGCTGCTGATTGGATTCTCTGTCAGCCACAGTCCCCCGTCCAGAAGCCTCCCCTTGTTCAGCGTGCCTCTGAGCTAGGTCTGCACCGCAACTCAGCTAGGTCTCACGCTGCAGAAGGGTTCCCAGGCTTTCAGGTTCGCAGGGGTGCAGACAGACCACAGCCAGAGCCTCCAAGCCCAGCCCGTAGGCTCGGGGTGGTAGCGTCCGAGCAAAGTACCCTGTTTGCCTGCTAGCCGCTTGGTCGATGAAGACACGTGACTCTGAGGCTGCCGCTTCCACCCAGTGTCCCCTCCCCTGCCCGGCCCAGCCAGGGTCTGCTTTCTTTCTGGGCCTTGACATCCTGGGAGCTCTGTCCCTCCCAGCACTCCCGTGGAGCACCCTGCCCCCACCCCATCCTTGGGGGCGCTGATCCTTGTCACATGCGTACCTAGTGCCCTCGACTTGGAAACACGGACTCCGAGTTGCACTCCTTTCTCTCCGCCTAGTTTCTGGAGTTCTGGTTCCCGTTAGGGAAGGCATGGAAGAAAGACTGCACTGAAAGTGGCTCTCCTGGGCGGGGAGTGGGTGGGGATAGCGGCGACCCTTATGGGTAAAGACCAAGGCGACTGGGGTCCCGGTCTCGATTCAGATGCTGTTTACTCACAGGGACGGATCCTCCGGTGAAAATTCATCACACTGTGCGTGTGTGATGAGGGCTTTCTTCTGGACCGGGACATCGCGTCGATAAAAAGTGTTTTGTTCGGGGTTTAACCAAAGGAAGCAAACAGATGAACATTTCACTGTGATAAACAAAGAGAACACAGATCTGGGTTTTCCTTGGAGCCCTGGCTCCTGCCGCCTCTTCTGGGGAGACCCACATCCGTGCCCCAGCTAGGTCCCCACGGTGGCAGCTGGAGGGGACCGTGGGGACACAAATGTCTTTGCCATTGTCCTTGCCCTCTTCCCAGTGCTGCCTTCAGGGACTGTCACTGGATCTGAGTTCCGCCTGTTCACTGGCTCTGGAATTTCCCTTTTGATGGTTTGTGAGGTGGCTGCTGCGGGCCTGGGGCTGATGGGCGTGGGTTTCAGCAAACACAGCAATGTTTAGATCCGTCCATAGCTCTGCAGCATTTAGATGAAGAGAATTAGAACTAAAGTAACTGCCACGATAAACATCCATACCCTTGGCTCCTACCAGACCTTCTGATAGAACTGGGGCCTGGGTCAATTCCAAGGAGGATAAACTTAATATTAATGATAATAATACTTTGCACTTGGTCTAGTAAAAATATTTTGAATACAGCGGAGGCAAGGATATGAATGTTTGCTTGGCGCTATTTATCAGGAAGTGCTTCTGCTTGTTTATTATATTAAGGCTTTGTATACAGAAACTATTTTTTCCTCTCTCACCACTGGGGGCCATATTTCTTGCCGGCTGCTATATCCAACGTTTAACAGGAAGTCGCCATTCATATTTAAACGGTATGTTTTTAAAACATATCTGTAAATAGCTGAAGACAGGACGACGGCTGAAGGTGTGGAGTTGTTTAATATTCTCCCTGACAGATATTTTTGCACTTGGAATTACATCTCGGTGGTTTTGAAACAGGAAATTTAAAAGCACCAAATCCAGGAAGCGGTGACATCGTAATGCTTATCCATCTTTGAACCATCCTGCAGAGGTTCAGATATACTCTGGGAATAAGGATTTTTTTTTTAATTGAAAGATGGCTGTGAAGAACTACTCTTAATTGCAGTCAGACATATATGAGAGCAGGAGATAACCTGGGAAAAGCAAAGGGGATGTCAACCTCCTCTCCTAGTTGACAGGGGAGAAGAAGCCTCCTTCTGTGCAGCATAGGAGCTGTCTTTTCTCCAAGCATTAATAAAAGTTTTCCTGAGATCTCGCACTCTGTCCGGGGGCCATCCCCCTGGTGTGTAATACATCACCTATGGGGACCCTTTGGCAGCAATAAAACAGCAAGCCCGGGGCCATGGGCTGGAGCTGCAGGTTCCCTCGGATGGAACTAGAGCCACCCGGCTCTGGCACAGGGCTTAGCGAATGTGTTTTTCACAAGAGACAATTACCCAAAGACCAGTGAACTCTGGTTTCAGCTCAGTTTAATCCAAGATGCAGCTTGAGGTTGCTTATTGAGTCTACGTGGCAATAAGTCAGTATGCTGTAATCCCTTGGAGTCACAGATTTACGGCAAATCTGACTTCAGAACCAGCAGACTGTTGCTCCCCCAAAACCAGCAGACATCAAGTCTGTGCGTCACAGACCCCTGGCACCACTGGCTCAAGAACTTGGACGGTCCTTTGACTCCTACTTAGATATTTCTCTAGGTTAAGGAAAAACCAATTATGTGTTTATTCTGTGGAAGCTTAAGGGCTCATAAAACTAGGGAAAAAACAGACTTCTGGTCTAAGATGGTGAATTTTTCACATGGATTTTTCTTTTTCCTTCCAAATCCCAATAAATAGGTATGAGATGAAAAAAAAAAACTCCCCAAACAGGAAAGGGGGTGTTGGAGAAGGGGTTATAGGCAAATAAAACATTAAAACAGACTCCAGGAGACGGAGAGCTGAAGGCACAGGTGAGAGAGAGGAAAAAGCCGAGGATGAGTGTGCCGTTTAGAGAACATCGCGCTGGGGCCTGTGACAGTCACCGGTCCTCCCAGCACTCACGGCGAGACTGTGGGGTCAGAGCTGGAATGTGAAGAGTGTCAAAGGGATGTTTAGTGAAGCTTGTCAGCAAAACAGTTGCATCAATCAATCCCTTCCCTAAACCGCTACCCACTTCACAGGGAGAGACCAGCAAAGAGACATGTACCCCAGAGCAAAGTGAAATAGCAGAAGGCTCTTCCCAAAGACATTTGACCAAAGAGATCCAGGGCTCCTAGTATGGATATTGTGAACAGCTATTCAGATAGCAAAGGATAGTCCCCAGAGCACCAAAATCTGGTGTTCCTATTGTGGCTCAGCGGGTTAAGGAGCCGACCTAGTCTCCATGAGGATGCAGGTTCAATCCCCGGCCTTGCTCAGTGGGTTAAGGATCCGGCATCGCTGCGGCTGCGGTGTAGATCACAGATGAGGCTCAGAGCTGCTGTTGCCATGGCTGTGGCATAGACCTCAGCTGCACCTCCGCCAGTTCAACCCCTGGCCCGGGAACTTCCATATGCCACAGATGTGGCCGCAAAATGGGGGGGGGGGGGAAGCACCAAAATCGTACTTGTAAACCCTAAGCAAAGTCTGCTGGTGAACAGGGCCAACTCCACACTGAGACTCCCATTCAAGCCTTTGATTGGCTCAGGGCGTGGCTCATTGACAAGACACAGCAAGCCAGCTGCTCTATATAGTATGGTCCTTTATCCTCAAATATGAACAGAGGACCAAAGATAGCCAGACTCGTGAGGAAAACTGGCCATCTGAAGGAAGAAGACCAAGAATATTGGACAGAATAGCTGACCCTGCAAAATAAAGACATAATGCAGGGACCAGAGAGAATCCTACAAATCTAGTTAGTGTCCTGGGAGAAATCTGGGGGCAATTTTGCCCCCATAAAATCAGAAGTGGATGCTATGAAAAGGGATTAAGAAGAAGGAGTTTTTGTTTGTTTTTTGCTTGGTTGGTGTTTGGCTGTTTTAAACTGAAATTCATTCTCTGACAGTTCTGGAGGCTAGAAGTTTGAATCAAGATGGTAGCAGGGCTGTGCTCCCTCTGAAGGCCCCAGGGGAGAATCAAGGTGTCCTTGGAGGCTAAACCTCATCCAAGGGCCGAGATATAAAGCTGAGGAAATCTGGATGTGAAACACGAGAGCAAGGAGAATAAAAATATGAGAGAAAAAAGGGACCTAAAGGGTTACCCCAAGAGGGCAGCACCCCTTTCATTCAGGGAGAGAAAATGGGGAGAAGAATGGTAGCAAAGAAAAAACGGAGACATTTATTTTATTTTATTTTATTTTATTTATTTATTTTATTTTTGCTTTTTAGGGCTGCACCTGTGGCATATGGAGGTTCCCAGGCTAGGGGTCTAATTGGAGCTGTAGCCACTGGCCTACGCCACAGCCACAGCAACGCCAGATCCAAGCCATGTCTGTGATCTACACCGCAGCTCACGGCAACGTCGGATTGTTAACCCACTGAGCGAGGCCAGGGATCAAACGTGCAACCTCATGGTTATTAGTCAGATTCGTTTCCGCTGTGCCACAACAGGAACTAAAATGGAGGCATTTCAGAAAGCAATCTCTATTCTAGTTTGCTCTCAAAGCTTCAGTAAAGTGACAACGAGGGGCTAAATTTTTTTGGGCAAAGAGAATGGGGTGTGGGGGGGTGCGGAAACCAAAGCCAACCATCTGGAAGCTGGAGGCAGATGGGTGAATAGTAACTCTTAACAGACCCACAGAATCTGAAGGCTGCACTACCTGAGGAAAATCGAGGAACTGAGGAGCCGCGCGAAGACTCCAGAGTTGAAAGTATCAGTTAACGCTGGATGCAGGGATTGGGTGAAACTGAAATAAGGATACTGGTTGAAAATCTCTATAAGATGTAGATAGAGCTCCTGGGAGTCCTTCCCTGACCCTGGGCATCCAGGCAGCCATCACCCTCTTGCGATGAGCAGAAGTAAGCTTTAAAAGTCAAAAAATTGAAATCTTAGAAATAAATCTATCCATCACACAAGATTATTGGACCTCTGCTTTAGCTCACGATAATGTAACAGGAGTCAGATTTCTCCTCTCTCCTGAAACAACAAAATCTGGAAAAGTGAAGGAAACTGAACTGTGGGACATCTTGAAATGGCCTATTATTATACACGTCACTGGAGCCCTAGAAGGGGAAGATAGTGGGTTGAGGTAGGGGTAGGAGACAGAAAAAAACATTTGAAGAAGTAATGGCCAGAATTTCCCCAATTTTGATGAAAATTATAAGCCTACAGATTTAAGGAACTCAGTAAACCCCAGGCACAAGAAACACAGAAAACTACACAAAGGCACATCATAATCTAATTGCTTAAAATCAGAAATAAAGAGAAAATCTTGAGAAGCCAGAAAAAAAATACATTGCAATTAGATAAAAGTGATAGCAACTTCTTAGAAAGAAAGCAAGCCAGAAGACAGTGGAGCGATATATTTAATTAAGTACTGAAAGGAAAAACAAACAAAAAACATTGCCAAACTAGAATTATATACATGGTGAAAATGTACTTCAAAGACAAAGGCAATATTAAATACATTTTTTTGCACATATGAAAGCAGATAGAATTTACCACTTGGGAAAACAAACTGCAAGAAATTTTAAAAGAAGTCATGGAGACAAGAAAGGAAAATGATCCTAGAGGTAAAACTGGATCTGCACAAAAGAATGATGAGCCCCAGAAAAGATGTGGATGTGGTCTTGCCGGGATGGGGGGCCAGTCCCTTCCTTGTTAGGACCTCCTACCCCAAAATGAACACGGGGTATTGTTTTGATGGCTGTGTGTGTGTGTGTGTGTGTGTGTGAGTGTGTGTGTGTGCGCGCGCGTGTGCCAGGGGGATGATGAGAAAAGTGAAGTGTGTGAGTTATGAATTAAAATTGCCGAGTGGTTCTTGTTTTTGTGCCACACCAGCATCTTGCAGAAGTTCCCAGGCCAGGGACTGAACCTACACCACAGCAATAACCCGAGCCACAGCAGTAACTACACTGGATCCTTAACCTGCCGGGCCACCAGGGAACTCCCCAAGTGGCTTTTATGTAATGTGATTTAGAAGACCTAAAACAAAACAAGATTAAGTATAAGAGAAAGTCCATTATTGTGACTTTCAGTGACAGAGCCACCTGCCAGCAAGGACCGGCTGCTCTGACAGATTTCTACGGTGGCTTCTGCTCACAGAGAGTCCCTTGCATGCTGGTCCTAGAAGAGAGTCATGTAAGAAGCCCAGTTTGGAGTTCCTGTCGTGGCTCAGTGGTTAACTAATCTGACTAGGAACCATGAAGTTACGGGTTCGATCCCTGGCATTGCTCAATGGGTTAAGGATCTGGCGTTGCCGTGAGCTGTGGTGTAGGTCGCAGACGCGGCTCGGATCCCATGTTGCTGTGGTTGTGGTGTCGGCCGGCAGCTGTAGCTCCAATTAGACCCCTAGCCTGGGAACCTCCATATGCCACAGGTGCAACCCTAGAAAAGACAAAAACAAACAAACAAAAAAGCCCAGTTTAGTTCAAATGACTTGGAGACCCTGTTTGCTTCCTGTTTACGTAACCATCCAGCCACTTCTGGGTCCCAGCAGATAGACCCTGTTAAGCTGGCAGCTGACTTGCCACCTGGAAGTTGCACATGGCCTCCTCTTCTCAACTTCCCGCCCCCTCTCATTGTGGGAGGAAGTTCCTGTTCCTTCCAGGCCAAGCAGAGCCCCCTGCAGATCATGTCTAACAGCCCAACTCACTGGCTCAGTGTTCCAAGGTCTCTGGAACACCGGCTGTTTGGGCACAGCCCCCAGTGGTCTCCCTCCCTGCGCTCACACCTGCCATCCTGCCAGCCAAGTTGCATAAGGATGGCGCGGACAGCCTGGAGGACCGCTAAACTGCAGCAT
Organism: Catagonus wagneri; assembly: GCA_004024745.2. NCBI lineage: Eukaryota > Metazoa > Chordata > Mammalia > Artiodactyla > Tayassuidae > Catagonus > Catagonus wagneri. The sequence continues at coordinate 13,402,980 of PVHT021183530.1, read as the reverse complement.
CAGAAAACACTCTGGGAGTTCCCGTTGTGGCTCAGTGGTTAATGAATCCAACTAGGAACCATGAGGTTGTGGGTTCGATCCCTGGCCTTGCTCAGTGGGTTAAGGATCCGGCGTTGCCATGAGCTGTGGTGTAGGTTGCAGATGCGGCTCGGATCCTGCGTTGCTGTGGCTGTGGCAAAGACCGGCGGCTACAGCTCCTGTTAGACCCCTAGCCTGGGAACCTCCACATGCCACGGGTACGACTCTAGATATGGCAAAAAGACAAAAAAAAAAGAAAAGAAAAGAAAACACTCTGACTGGTAAATCAAAGCTGATGTTCCAGGGTGCTGGCAGAATCCATCTATCACTTACCTATTTCCCATGGAAAGAATTTTCACCGGCCAAAACCACAGGCTGTCTCGCCAACCCCATTGGGCTCTTTTCAGTGCCACTGTCTTTCCTATCATGTATTAGAATCACACCTTGATTGCATTTTTTTTTTTTTTAAGTTTGAATGACTACTTGGTTATCTTTGCCTTTGGGGCTGTGGATCGAACCCTTTGCCTGGCACCTGTGGGAACAGCTTTGAGTGACCTATATTTGTACGGAGGTGGTGTGTGTGCATCTCAGCCTCACTTAAAATGAGAAAAACTTGTCACCTTCATGTGAAGCATTGGAGAGGAGCAGAATCGTGGCCATGTGAAAGGATCTGGGGGCCGAGATGGGCTATTAATGCCAACTTTAAAAGGTGCCCATACTCCAGCTGATAAGGCACATCCTGGCTGTTTCTCCGACACGAGGGATGAACCACCCTGTCAGAGTTCGGTCCGCATCCCCGCTGACTGGATCAGCAGGGAGCCTCCCCTTGGCTGATGGAGCCCGGGGAGGGGAAGATGCCACTGCAGACACGCTGGGCTAGAAAAGCATTCAAATGATGGGCTGGTAGCTTTAGTTTGACATTTTTTGATAGCTCTTTGCCTTTTAACATACTCATCTGGGGACAGCCAGTACCGGCTTTTCTGCCTTAATCCATCATTTTTCTCTGGGCAAAAGCACAAAATAACACAGACTGGAAAGAATTCTGGGTTCATCAGTGATGGCAGGTACAGCCAGCTCTCTGTTAACCTGATAAAGTGTGGATTAGTCAGAACATGTAATGTGACAGACAGGAGGACCAATTCTGAAAGAATCAGAAAACAGTCGAATAAATTACTCTATCAGGGCTTCTGTTTAACCCATGACTCGGACAACCCGAGGACTGCTTACAGCCTTGACAATGACAGTCCGAACACTGTCATTCTTCTATAGATCCCAGAAAGGCTGGTTAATATAGAAACGCAGTAGATAACCCTTCACCACTGCCCTTTCCCCCTTTCCCTCAAAAACCTCACATTTGAACCAGAAGACAGTGCTGGTGGCATTCCTCCTGGACTCCTCACTGCCAGGGCGGGTGTGTGTCTCCCCGCCTCCTGCCTGGTGTCTGAGCTGTGCCACAAGCTAAGTGTATCGCATCAGCAATTCTCCAGCGGTCATACCTGCCCCAGCCAAGCCATATGCATGGAAAAGTTCATGGGCACCTAGTCTGACAGGGCAGAAAGGGGAACAGACTGAATTCATGGTGGATTATATAGGGACAGATGTCTCTCTGACTATCAGAAAAACATTTGTGTTGGGGGAAAATAAGGAACAAGAAAATGGAGGGGAAACAATTGAAAACGCAATAAAGATGAGTATGCTGTGAATGGAAGTGACAAAATAGAAGAAGCAAGAATTGCTTGGGAGGGGGGTCTCTGACTTGGACAATCATCCGTTTTGCTGATGTGGCTGGGGGTAGGAGCAGGAAGGATGCTGGGGGCTGGGGGAGGAGCACAGCAAACAGACATGGTTCTCCTGGCCTGGGCCCCTCACCCTGCATTTCCCACCATAGAACCGGAGGGGACTGGGCTGGAGGGGGATGGCCAGGCAAAGAGGTGTTTCCCAGGTCCCCCAAATTCTTCCTGATATACCAGCTCGCAAAACTTCCCCGCGTGAGCTGTTTCCGAGCCATGGATGCTGCTGTCCGTGGCCTCAAGAGTTATGATGATGGTCTCCGATGTTCCACTTAATCTTCATCTCCCTGTCTGTCTCTTTCTTTGTTTTTATTTATTTTTGTGTCATTTTAATGTGTCTAGATGCCTAATGAGCTGTATCTGAGCTCAGCAAGACACATTTAATGGTTGGAGTTGCCTTGATTCCCAGCTCCATCAGAAAGTGTTCTGAATTATTAAACCAAAATCTTAGCCTGGCACTTTTTTAAAAAGTATTAGTGATAACTTGCCCTCCCCAATTCCAGCTGAAGCATTTGATCCTCATCTAAGGTTGCCAGATTTAACAAATAAAAATACAGAAATTTCAGATAAATAACAAATCATTTAATTACTATAAGTATATCCCAATTATTGTGTGGGGGTATACTTGTACTTAAATTCTTTTTCACCATTGTTTACCTAAAATTTCTTTCTTTCTTTCTTTCTTTTTTTTTGCTTTTTAGGGCATGTGGAATTTCCCAGGCTAGGGGTCAAATCGGAGCTACAGCTGCCGGCCTACACCACAGCCACAGCAACGTGGGATCCGAGCCTCATTTGCGACCTATACCACAGCTCACAGCAATGCCAAATCCTTAACCCACTGAGCAAGGCCAGGGATCGAACCCGCAACCTCATGGTTCCTAGTTGGGTTTGTTAACCACTGAGCCATGAAAGGAATTCCCTGAAATTCCAATATAACTCAGCATCTAGTATTTACCTGCCAACCATATCAACTAATCTTTCAAGCATTCTGTGAAAACACTTAACCTGAGACTCATGCACATTAGATACATCTAGTCATATTTATTGCCTGTTGGTTACCAATATTATTTGTTCACAGTGTGCATGTCTATGTTTGGATGTATCCAGCTGTGTCTCAGGTAGCGAGCTCCAGAAGAAGTGGACTGATTGCATAGCTTGCTATCGGAAGGTGTTAAGTGCACTGGAGGGGGAGATGTGTGCGCCTGCCAGCTCTGCCAGAGTCAGGGGTGGGATTTGGCACTGTTTCTACCGAATTCTGGAACCAGGAAGTTGGCCCTGGGAGTTGCTGTGAGCTCAGCTTCCTGGAGAGCGAAGGAGGCCCCTCCCCATCGTCTCCAGCAGGTGCTGCCCCAGCTCTTCTTGAACCTCTGCCCGCATAGGAGGCTTATTACCTCACAGGCAACATACCACGTGTGGGAACAGTGATTCTGGCCAAGGAAAACCTGGCTTAGGAGGTGAAGGAGTTTCCCCAAGCAGTGAGTCCCATGAAGCCGTCTGATCGCCAGTCCTTCTCCTTTTCCAATGAACTTGGCTATTATCTTCCTTGTTTCTTTTCTCCCTTTCTTTTTTCTTTTCTTTCCTTTTCTTTCTTTCTTTGCTTTCTTTCTCCCTTCCTTCCTTTTTCTTTCTTTCCTTTTCTTTTTCTTTCTTCCTTCCTTCCTTTTTCTTTCTTTCTTTCCTTTTCTTCCTTCCTTTCTTTCTCACTTTTTCTCTTTATTTCTCCTCTTTCTTTCTTTCTCTTTCTTTTTTTCTCTTTCCTTCCTTTCTTTCTCTCTCTCTTTTCTTTTTTGCCTATTATAAGACCACAAACACTTGTTATTTCTCCTTGACCAAAAGGACATGTATTCCAAAGACGTAACTAAAGATAATGTGAGGATTGCTGTGGACTAGCGGGGTGAGCCCAGAGGAGTGGAGTGGGTTTGCTCTCCTGGGTGATGGCGTGTAGTTCCCACAGCTGCTGCTCTGGCAGCCCTCTAGCTGTCAAGGGGAGCACAGTGACTGACAAGAGGATTTATTTCTGCCAGGGAAAGAATGGCTCATAATTTACAGCCCACTGAGCCAGCTTCCACCACGTCATTAGAGCCTTCTTTTTGTAGACAGTAATAAATTGTCTTATCACCAGTGCTGACATAACATGACCCTTTTTAAGTGCACCATAATTTTTATTTTTAAGAGAATATTCATATTTGATGGAAGAACTCATGGGCATCTGAATGCTGCCTTGGAGAGAAGACTTTTTCTTTTCTTCTTTTCTTAAAAAAAAAAAAGTACAATTCAATTCCCAAATGCCACTGGCAGGGGTAGGCTTGACTTCTAAACAGACGTTGTGGGCAGAAAGATGTTTCTAGATCCTTGATAGACAGAGTGACTTGTCCTTCAGCAGTGAAAAATCAGAAGTTTGAAAGCATGACACTTTAAATGGTTTGAGTTTCCTTGATTCCTGGCCCATCAGAAAGTGTTCTGAATTTGAAGCTAAAATCTTAGCCCAGCACATTTTCGTAACATATAAGTCATAACTTGCCCTCCCCAATTCCAGCTGAAGCATTTGATCCTCATCTAAGGTTGCGAGATTTAGCAAATAAAAATACAGGATAGTCAGGTAAGTTGGAATTTCAGATAAATAACAAATCATTCTGTTAGTGTAAGTATATCCCAACTATTGCATGGGATATACTTATACTGACATTTTTTCCCTTGTTTAATTCAAATTTAATTCAGCATCTAGTCTTTATTTGCAGCCCGACCAGCTAGTCCCTAAACCACTCTATGAAAACATTAACCCCAGGCTTGTAGATAATGCCTGTCCTCAGAGGTGGCCACACCGCTGCTTCTGGAAGGGATCAAGGTGCATCCTCTCTCATGGGGCCAGTTTTGCCACCACCCGAGGGCCCCACTTTCTTGAGTTCCTCTGACAGGAAGATCTGGAAAGTGACACAGGCAGAGAGTGGCAGCAGCTCCAGGGCTGGCAGCACCCCCAGCCGGTTCCCAGCTTGGAAGCTCTGGCCTCTCTCCAGGCCTCACTGGCCTGGTGAGTTCAGATGCAGCTTCTCCTTCCTTCTGGCTCCTCTAGGGGGTGACAGTGTGGCCTGCTGATCCCCAGGGAGCAGTTTCGGGGAGACTCTGAGCGTCCAGGAGCTCGGCCCTGGGGTGAGGATGCCACAGATGATCACTGAAGCCCGTGACCTCCCTGGGCCTGTTCCCTCTTTCTCTGACCCCGGGTAAACCAGCAGAAAGCTCTGTTTCCCCGCCCTCAAGGCCTCACGGCCTTGCTTATCCCAGGATTTGCTCCTCTGTCCGGCAGCCCATCTCTATGGGCTCCCCTGGACACTCAGCTTCCTCCTCTGTCCTACATCTGGTGCCTTCACAACCACCCCCTCCACCCGGACAAGAACTTTCTCTGACTCCCTGAACCTCAAAGAGGTCAGAGGCCTTAGGCGAAGCCCTTCCTCTCTCTGAGCCTCGACTCTTACCTGTAAAACAGGAGAAATAATAAGCACCGTACAGGGTGGTTTGAAAAACAAATGAGACACAGACGTACACGAAAGCCTGGCAGAGGACTTGGTGGGACGTGGGTTCGTTTCCTCCTTGTCCCCCTTCCTCCTTCCTTGCCAGGCTCCCCCCTGCTTATCAGGCCCACATCAGGAACGAGGAGCTGATGCCCCGGGCTGTGTGCTGCCCGCTCCTTGTGGATCTGGCATGCGGAACATCTTTCTGCGTGCAGTGGCCCTGAGGGACCAGCCAGCCCGCAGCACATTTCTGCTAACACAGCCACACACACACACTTCTATAGCATCTGTGTTTACAAGTAGCAATCTTTTTTTTTATCGGCCACACCCATACCATGCAGAAATTCCCAGACCAGGGGTTGAACCCAAGCCACAGCAGTAACCTGAGCCGCAGCAGTGGCAATACTGAGTCCTTAACTGCTAGGCCACCAGGGAACTCCTGCATGTTCCAATCAGATGTCACCCGGCCTCTGGCCTTATAATCACAGCTCTTATGCGGTGCTGCCTAAGTGCAGGGCACAGGTCAGAGCACTTTATCTACAATGACTCATTCGAGGTGATCACAGATATTATGCCCATTTCATTCTTGGTTGGGAAGACCTGGGCCCGGAGGGTTTCCTGGCTTGCCTGAGGTCACACAGCAGGAACACACAGCAGAGCTGAAATGAGAACCCGGGCGCTCAGGTGAAGAATGGCTGCTCTAACCACAGCGCTACGCTGCCCTCATGTTCCTGCCTGGGCAGTTCTCCTCCTCTGTTCAGACTCTGTCCTGTTGATTCTGTGGGATGGGACCTGAGTGTGACACTTCCCGCAGTGCTTGTTTGTGTTCCTGCTTGTGCCCCAAGTCCTCCGTGAACTCTGACCTGCAAGGGGCAGCGTCCCGGCTATGAGTGAGAAGGTTCCCAAGGGTGGGGCCTGAATGAACAGCGGTGACCACCTGTGGCCGGGATCGCTACACAATCAGAAGGGAGCCTGCAGCTCCAAGTTGCTAGTTTCTTTCCTCTTCCTTCCTCCCTCCCTCCCTTTCTGCCTTTTTTTCTTTTCTTTTTTTTTTTTTAGCTTTTTAGGGCTGCACACATGACATATGGAGGTTCCCATACTAGGGGTCTAATTGGAGCTACAGCTGCCGGCCTTCGCTACAGCCACAGCAACGCCAGATCCCAGGTGCGTCTGTGATCTACACCACAGCTCACTGCAACGCCGGATCCCAGGCCAGGGATCAAATCTGCAACTTCATGGTTCCTAGCCGGATTCATTTCTGTTGCACCGTGTTGCTGGTTTCTAGTGAAAGATCAACACACAGGATGGAGGCAGAAAGGGCCCAGAAGGAGAGAGAAAAAGACTCAGGGAACTGGCCTCAATCCAGATGAAGAGCGCTAGACACAAAATCATATGATCCACAGAAATATTGTTCGGTTGCCAAATTTTCAACCTTTTGGAAATGACAGTTTAGAAAGTCATGAGTCAGTAGCGTTGCTGGAGTTTGAACCTCCTAGTGGACAGGACTGGATGTGGTGAGCAGCCCTGCAGAGGGCAGAGGCATTCCCGGGTCTCGTGCCTACAGGAGAAAGAGTGACGGGCTTCCGGCCTCAGATCACACAGCTCTACTCTCTGCGGCTGCTGAGTCTGGGCGGAGAGAAAACTCAGCAGGAACGATCTTGGCTGGCTTGGGGATTTAGGAGAATTTAGACTATAAATAGGAGTATATAAAAAGCCTCAAGTGGATTTTTGGAAGCCCTAAATCCACGGCGTAGATCCAAGCCCGATAACAGAAACCATTTAGGTTTTCGTAACATCTAAATGTACCTCGGCACAGTGCCCCACCGCCCCACGCTTCTGCTGTTACCCCAGCCCCTGCCGGAGTCTGCCAAACCAGAGACACAGGTCTCGGAGATTTGCTGGCTGCTGGCTGCTGGCTGCTGGCAAGGGCCCAGTCCTGCAGGAGTGCTCTCCCCTCACTTTCCGAGGAGGGACCATTTTTAGGTCTCATCTATGGCAAGGAAACCGAAGCTGAGGAAGTGAGGTGACTGGTCCAAAATGACACGGCTGGCAAGTGCTGGGCACAGAGCCCACAGCCCTACCCGCTGCCCCACCCTGCCTCAGAGACTGGGCTGCAAAGGCCACACCAGGGCAATCCTGCAAGAAGCTATGCTCAAATCAGCAGAAAATCACCTCGGTGCATGCAGAGGAATGCGGCTGTCTTTGTGTATTGCTTCTCCGGGCTGGTGGTCACCAGCTTTCTCTCACCTTCGGGGCCCTTGCTTCATGTAATGCACTGCCTCGTCACAAAGCCCCTCTGCACTCTGCACACTCATGGCCCCAGCTGGGCAGGCCTAACGCCCACCCTCATCACAGGGCTGTTTGGTATCAAGACCCAGTTCTTACTGCCCTTGGCCCTGGGTCTGCTGTTGCTCCTGGGTATCTATTATAGTCAGGACTTCTGGTCTTGACTCTTTCAGGAAAATCACTGTCACCTGATACTAAGGATTGATAACCTAGATGGAGTGACATTTAGGATGACAGCTGGCTATCAAATGTATAGGAAAAACCCAAGGTTCCAATGGGTCTTTGAAAAGACTTAGTGGATTCCGAGTTCCTGCTGTGGCACAGCGGAAATGAACCCAACTAGTATCCATGAGGATGTGGGTTCGATCCCTGGCCTTGCTCAGTGGGTTAAGGATCTGGCATGGCTGTGAGCTGTGGTGTAGGTTGCAGACGCAATTTGGATCCTTAGTTGCTGTGGCTGTGGCATCAGCCGGCAGCTGCAGCTCTGATTCAACCCCTAGCCAGGGATTGAATAGGTTTTTTTTTTTTTTTTTTAAGGCGGGTGCGGCCCTTAAAAAAAAAAAGCAAAAACAAACAAACAAACAAATACCTACTGGATTCCTTTCACAGTCCTGCCTGCCCATGCAGACTAGCCAATGCTCCCCCAAGGTTCTAGAAGGCACTGTTGTAGGAAAGTCCCAGATTGAGGCCCTAGCTTGCTTACACAGGGGTAGAGCACCGTGTCTGGGTGTCATCAGGGAGGACGGGGAGGGGGCCAGGAAGCCCCGTGAGATGGAGAACAGCTTCTGAGACCCAGGCCCTAAGAGAGATTTGGTGACCAGAACATATGGCAAACAGCCCAGTGGGCAGCTCTGCCTGGGGAACGAGAGGGCTGGGGCTCAGCACAGGTGCTTTCACTGAAGGAAGGCTTCGTGGAGCAGGTGCCCTGCGGGCGTGAGCCTTTGAGGAGGGCATCCGAGTATGGGGGCAGGGAGGGGAGGAGAGCACCCCCAGGGAAGTGAGGGAAGCCCGGCAGCCTGGGCGTGAAGGGCTAGTCCATCTGGGGAGGTGTTTGGCCCACAGTGGGGCAGGAAGAACAAGAAAGACACGCCAGCTTGCTAAGTCCACGAGGGCTGTGCCCTGAGTTTGGTCTCCGCCCTGTTGGCCACAAAGATTCATGAGGGTCTAAGCTGGCTCACGAGAGCGAGTGGGAACCGTGCCTCAGGTAGGTGGGATGAGGGGCAGTGAGCTGGTGCCAGAGAGACCATGTGGCCCCTACGTGCATGGTGAGGCCTCTGCTGGGAGGGAGCCCTGGGGGTGGGGAGCCGGGAGCTGGGAGAGAGGCAGGAGCCAGGCAGACGCTGCTTGGGGGCGCAGAGGGAGTACCGCATCCAGGAATGTCACGGGGAAGCTTCAAGGCCAGGGTCTGGTCAGGGTGCAAGTGAGGAGGCTGGCGTTTCAGAGGCCAGAGACAGTGAAGATGTTGAGTAAAGAGCTAAAGGTGTGGGAGCCAAGGCGTGGCCCTCTGAAGACGGAAAGGCGGCAGATACAGGCTTGAGAGCCACGAGGCTCGGCTGGTCGGATCAGGGGGAGTGTCTCTCCTCCGCTTCCCACTCCTCTTGGGATCGAGCCCACATTCTTGCCAGGGCTGATGAAGCTGTCCCAGCCCGGCCTCCCGTACCCTCTCCTGTCACCCTCCTTGAACTCCCAATGCCCCTGCCCTTCCCCCCCACCGCCTCTTCTCCAGCCTCACCGCCACACCACCTTCCTCTGGCCTCAGGGCCTTTGCACATAATGCCTTGGTCTGATTGCCGGGCGCTCTGCCTGGAGCCAGGGAAAACCTGGGCCTGGAAGAGTTGGTGCAAATCTTGGGTTGTCTCTTTCTCCCTAATCTCAGCTCTTCCATGACCCATGTCACCAATTTCCTCCGCTATAAATATTCGATGTGGTTTCTGTTTTCCTACTTAGACCTGACTGATATCTACTCATGTGGGTATTTCCTGTTTGTGTCTTTGAGCTCAGCTTAAAAGTCACTTCCTCCAGGAACCTCCAACCTCCAGTTCAATGCTCTTTCCACTAATCTGACAGGCCCGCTGTGCCTGGCGGGGGTTGGGGTGGATTGTAAGGGGCCTCTGGCACTGCAAGGACTTTGGTTTTGTTCTGCCTGAGCCTGGAAGTGGCCTATGTGACTTCTGTTTTCACATGATCCTCTGTTTTGAGGGCTGGGTCAAGGTCAGAATAGGGAAGGCATTTATAGGAGACACTGAGTTACACCAGGGGACAGGCGAGGGTGGCCTGGCCCGGAGCAGGAGCAGAGGGAATGGTGAGAAGCACAGACTCTGGACGGATTTTGAAGGTAGAAACTCCAACCAGAGCCCAGAGGCGCGTATGGCCAGGGTTGGGGGCGGGGTGCGGAGGAGGCTGCAGGCTTTGGGACAGCCCTTTATGGTGATGGGAAATCTGGGAACCAGGTGGAGGTTGGAAAGACCGGGAGCTCAGCTTGTGTGGGGAGCCTTAGACTCCATGGGAGATGTCCTTGTTGTCCTGGAGCTCAGGCGTGGGTCCAAGCCATGGCATACGCTGCAGCCATCAGCACATAATAGGCACAGGCAGTGACAAGAATGGCTGACATCAAGGCAGTGGGGCGAGGTGAGTACAAGGAAGAGGGAAGACGCCCAGGAACTGGGGCTTGGGGCTCTTGATGCTCAGAAGGACTTGGCAATGGAGAATGAGAAGCAGAGTCTGTGGTGGGGGGACCAGTAGGGAGAGGGGTGACCCGGAGACCACGTGGGAAACGTTTCAGGGAGCCGTGGTCATGTGCTGCAGGGAGGGCTCTGAGGACCAGCGCTGAGAACTGGCCCCTCGACTTGGCATCTTGGAGGCAGTGAGGAGGGTGGGGGGTGGGCAGCGAGAGGGTGGCCTGATGGAAGCGGATTTAAGGGAGAGCGTGAGATGGAGTTCCCTTCGTGGCTCAGTGGTTAATGAATCCGACTAGGAACCATGAGGTTGCAGGTTCGATCCCTGGCCTCGTTCAGTGGGTTAAGGATCCAGCGTTGCCGTGAGCTGTGGTGTAGGTTGCAGATGCGGCTCGGATCCCGCGTTGCTGTGGCTGTGGCGAAGGCCAGCGGCTACAGCTCCTGTTAGACCCCTAGCCTGGGAACCTTCATGTGCCGTGGGTGCGGCCCCAGATAAAGCAAAAAAAACAAAAAAAAAAAGAGAGAGAGAGAGCATGAGAGAAGTTAAGACACTGGGTGAAGACAACTTTTTGAGAATTCTGACTTTCCATAAAGGGAAGAAGAGAAATAGGAGGACAGCTGGAGAGTTTGTCGTCGTCGTTTTCAAGACGATGAAATCAACAGCATGCTGTACATGTACAGAGAGAATCCAGCAGGCGGCGCAGGAACTTTCTACAGGAACACACGGACCCGGGCAGGTGGCATAGCAGGAGGTCCTTGGCCGCAGCACGTGCCGGCGGGCGGCAGGAGTGGCGAGGCAGAGCCAGCAGGCGGGTTGGGTAAGGACGATCTTCCCCGAGAATCTGGTAAAGAAAGACCCAGGGCATCAGGGTAGTGACGTTAGGGACTGGTGGGAGGTGGAGAAGGAAGCACGGGGATTCGGCTCAACCGCGGAGGTGCTGGGAGATGTGGCGGCTGGTTCTTCTCCATCTGCATTCGGCTGGGGGCTAAGGTGCCGAGTCCATGGAGAGTCTGGCCCTGATTGACTCTCAGGTGAAAAGCGAGGTGACCTGTTCCAGGACCTTGGTTGTGAAGGCCGGAGGAGACACAAGTGGCGGGAAGGGGCTCTGTAGAGTGGGGGAGCGCTAGTAACTGCAGCGGAGGAGAAGGTTCTGGGAAAGGCCAAGATGAAAGGTTGGAGTGTGAGTAAATGCCAGAGCCAGGGGCGGGGCAGGATTCCCTGGGGAACAAGGGAGGCGTGGCTTGGAGAGGGACGGGAAGGCAGAGAAGTAACGGAGGCTTTGGTGCCTTCTGGCCCCAGCAGCCAGTTCCTCCATCCCACCCAGCCTGGCTACTTGCTTGCATCCCTGAGATGCACGTTCCCCGTTGCCTCTTTATACCCTCAGGTTCCCTAGACAGTTGCCTCGAAAGGACTCAACTTCAAGCTCTTCTTCTCTTTAGCTTGTGACTTCAGCCCCCACTGCCACCCCGTTCTCTGCCTCGCTCCATTTTCAGAGACTACAGAGGGAGCCCAAGTTCCTAATTCACTCTCACTTGGAAAGAGTAATCAGGCAAGGAAGCGGAAACTCATCCTGGCATCAAAGTAATAAAGTCTTTCACTCAGGAATAAGACACACATCCCGCTGTGGGTATATTCCAGGCTTGGGTGAAATACAGTGTGATCCTGGGGGGTCTGCTTGGCATAGGGGGTGGGGTTGGGAGCTTCTCCTTCCCTTCTCCCCTCTAACCCTCCTCCCTCCTCCATCTCCTTCCTCCCCCCTCCCCCTTCTCCCTTCCTTTCAGTAAGTAAGCATTTGCAGTCTGCCCTGTGCCTAACTGATGAATCTATATGAAGGTGATAAAATAGAAAGGGAAAGGAGGAGACAGAAGTTCACCCAGCAGCCTTCCTAGAACGGCTTCCTGCTAACAGATCTCTGATTTTGCTTAATCTGGGGCAATGACATTTCCCCAGGGGGAAAATCGAGACTGATACAAACCAACCTGGGCCACCCCATTCACTCTGTCAATGATTACCTGGGAGGGGGGAGGGTTTGTGATCCAGTTCCAGTCAACTGGGCATGAGGTGAAGTGGACTGAACTTTCTGGGTGTGTCTTCCCTAAGGAACTGAGAGCCCACCAAGAGAGGAAAGGTCACTCCTGCCCTTTCTTCCTTGGAGGCTATCTTGAGAGGGTGAGATTCTCCATCCAGTCTTTGGCAGTTATCTCTGCACAGGAAGGGAAGGCCAGGTAAAGTGCAGGAAAGTATCTTTTGCCCAGAAATCACTGAGCTCTGTTGAATGAACAGCCCTGGATCTACTTATTACCAAATTCCTGTTCATGGAATAGTGAACCGTTTTTATTGTTTGTGCTCCTTTTAGTTGGGAATTCTAGTACTTGTCACCAAAGGCATCCTAACTGCACCAACAGGAGAAAGTAAACCACCGTGGTTTTCTATCACATGTGGTGCTGAGCCTCCTGGAAGCCAAGGCGAGAAGGGAAACCAGAGAAACTGCAACGCCTTCATTCTTAGTTAGGAAGAGCTTCTTAGGGAGTTTCAGCTTTTTTGCTCCTAAGTTCCTTTTTTCACACTAAATTTCCACGTGAGAGTTTATGAAAGGAACATTGAGATATACAGTTGCCAGATTCAGGATCATTGTTTTGCAGGAGAAGCAGTTTCCACAAGACAGGGAGAAGGTAGATATAAAGGGAGCATCTAACCAGAGAGACAAAGAGTGAGCGGAAGTGGGATGGGCGTAGAGCTGCTCCACATCCCCCACCCAGATGGTGTCTCTCCAACCCCCCCCCCCCCGCCCCCGTCAAAGGAGTAGAGCCCTGGCCGATCACAGCCAGAGGGAGCAGCTCTGGGTGGGATTTGAGTTGAACAAAAAGGACAGGAAAGGGAAAGACGTGAAGTCGGCTGGGTGCCCCCTGGTTATAGAAGCCCTGAGCCTGGGTGAAGCTTTCTCTGGGACCAGCGAGGTGAGGTGTGGAGTGGGTGGAGGGAGGCAGAGGCAGAGGTCTGCTCTTTTCTGGGCCTCCCACATCCCAGGCCCACTAACTATGTGTAGCATCTGTCAGCTTCCTATACCCCAGGCGAGAGACCGTGCGTGCTATCCATGCTTGGTGGAGGGGCTGTCAGCTCTGTGGATGTCTCTCTGAGTCCCGTTGGCATCACACCTCTGAATGCTGTCTAGTCTAAAGCATCCAGGTGTTCTCCCCACAGAAAGACTGAATTTGAAAATTCAAACCAATCAGGCAATGGAAGAGCCTTTGCTTTGCCAAAAGATTCACAACCAAATTTTCATTAAAAGCACTGTACTCTGGACCTCTGCTGTAGGATGTTAATCTATGCTACAAGAAAAAAAGTCAAGGAGTTCCTATCATGGCGCAGCAGTTAACAAATCCAACTAGGAACCATGAGGTTGCAGGTTCGATCCCTGACCTCGCTCAGTGGGTTAAGGACCTGGCGTTGCTGTGAGCTGTGGTGTAGGCTGGCAGCTACAGCTCAGATTAGATCCCTAGCCTGGGAACCTCCATATGCCGTGGGTACGGCCATAATAAAGGACAAAAAGACAAAAAAAAAAAAGATCAAATCTATTTGAAAGAGTTAAACAGGTCTCTTTGCTACAATGTGTCTTGACGGCACTGATGCCATAATCATCTAATCTAAGAGATACCTTTGACTGGAAGATGAATCAGGATCTTGTGGATTACTAAGAAAGGGAGTGTCCAAGTTGGAAAGTGTTGAGGGGACTCCATGAAGCTGAACCAGTGAAAGGCTGCATTGTTGGTGAGGGAGAAGATAAGAAATAAACCTACTGCCACAGAGGAACAGCAAAGAGCCCTCTGGCCTCTATCCTGGCTATGCTGGAAGCAGGGAGAAAGCACTGATAATTTGTACCATCAGCTGGTTCCCAGCTGGGGGGGGGGGTGTCACACCACCAATGTGGTCCCCAAGGGGTCTCTGAGCCTGTGCCCCAGATCGCTGGCAAAAGCAGACACAAACCTTCTTGGGAAGAATTTGGTTGTGGTCCAGGCCAGCAGCAACTGCAAAATACCAATTGTGAGATTTTTCCTGATTTCAGGGATGTTAAAATGTGAGAAAATGTACATCCAGCCCTGGTGGAAGGACAAGACATTTACATGCCCCTGAACCCCACCTAGAGACAGAGTGTGCAGCCTTGCCTGTTCTATCCCACTGGAGGCTCCCAGAGCCTGGTGGCAGTGGTGGTCATTATCATGTCCATTTGTTGAGTATTTACTTGGTGCCAAGCTGGGCAAGGGGCCTGGCACGCATCAGCGTCTACCAGCCTCGCAGCAGCCGTGCATGGAGACAGCATCCTTACTGCATGTCAGGCAGAGGACATTGGAGGCGCTTCGTCTGCGGTTGCACAGAAGTAGTGGCGAAGCTCTTTTGAGTGTCTGGTTCTCCAACGTGCTGAAGCTGGTGCCCATCAGACGTTCTTTGAGATGCCCCCCGCCAACTACCAAACACCAACACATTTCCAAAAATGCACATTTTCAGTAAAGTATCTGTTGCCTAAATGGAGGCAATATCTGGGTCAAATTCTGTTGCGACACACCTCAAGTGGCTATGTGAAGTCTGCTATCCATTCTGGTATCCATTGGCCCCAGCTGCGTAACCCTGTATTTGCTGTAAAAGGGTCAGTTGTGGGCATGAGAACAGAGAATTCAATAACAACTTCCCAGCGATGCCTCCTCCTCGTGTCTGATTTGGGAAGATACTAGTATAAATACCACATCTCCTGGCTCCAATCACCTTCCTGGTCCATGTCCTGTCCATCCCCAAGGCTGCTGACCTAGGTCTAGGGAAGCAGCAGGCCCCTACCTCCCCATCCCTACCGACTGTGCCGCCCCCACGGGCCATCTGGAGGCTGAGTAAGTAGTAAATCCCCCTCCCTGCAGGAAGACGAGCCAAGACTTATTACAGATCCTATCACAATGCAAAGGGCTGGTACTTCTGTGATTGAGCTATCCTGTCACCGTGTAAATCAATAGGAATCACAGAAGGCGATGTGATTTAGGATGTTCATTTTGGGAAGCTGGTCTCTTACCACACTGGAGCCAAGATATTGTCCAGGCACATCCACGATAAATGGGAAGTTTAGCCCCAAAGGACCAGATCTATTAATAAAACAAATTCTGATCCTTTCAAATAAAAATTCAGATGCATTTTAGCCTGCTCTCAGTCCAGTGGGCTGAATCCCTTAATCTACTGAATTATCATGGAAAAACCCCTCTCTGCCTGTCAAGAGTACTGCTGCTGTGGGGGTACCCTCTTGGGGGGCATGGCCTACTTCATAATGACTTAGTTGTGTGCAGTGTAGCATTAGCTTGAAGAGGGTCACATACTGAAGGAAAGTCTGGCCAACAGTGACCAGAAAGGTGACAGATGTCGCCCAGTATATTGCTGGTGAGTGACATAGCAAGGCCTTTAATCCAATGTCCCGCCTCTGTGGGCAGCCAAGGTGGCACTGGGGAGAGACAGGCCAGGAGTTCTGGGCGTTGTTTCTGCCCAGTAGGGATGGCGTTGTCTCCTGCAGGGGATCCCAGTCTGCCCTTAGGGCCTCCTGTTTCTCCCGTGGGTGGGGACAGGGGAATGTCTAGGCGTCTGCAGGGGTAGGGGTGGGGTGGTTACCAGGGGCCCACATTCTGCATTGTGGGGCAGGCCCAGGGACCTGACCCCACCTGGCTAGGGTCAGGGAGGAAAAACTGCGGCGAGTGCAGAAAAGAGAAGAATTCGTGGGAAGTCAATCCTCAGGTTCCAAAAGGGGCCCCGGGCAGGAGCCCTTGTGAACAAGACTTTGGCTTGTCCCTGTGTCCCTGCTGGGCCTCCCACCACGCCTCGCGTTCTCCCACCTCCATTGGGGTGACTCACGCCTGCAGAAAGGATGAATCATGTGGGTTACGAAACCAAAGGGCTCCTGAGAGGGAGGCTGGAAAGGACCTGGGGAAGCTATGGGTCCTGTCTGTCCCCATCCCCTCCTGGCCCTCCTCACCTGCCTTCTACCTGCCAAGCCGCACACTCAGGGGAGGGCTCTCCAGAGCTCTGAAGACAAGGAACCGTTCCTGCAAAGGGACCATCAGTCTCTGATTCCATTCCTGCATCAAGGCCATCTCCACCTACTTTTTGTTTCCCTGCCCAGGTTAATGTAACTAGGGGAAAGGTTTGCTTTCCACATGGGGCCAGTTGGGACCAACACCCCTTGCGAGGTACAGGACAAGAGACCCTGAGACCATCCTCACCTCTCACTATTTGTCTGAGGTGTGTACATTCCCATACCTCTCCAGGGTCCACCAAATCCTAGGCTGCTCCAGGCAGCAGGGACCAGGATGATTCATCTCATTTTCCCACTGACTGGTCCCAGGTCAGCGGGAGCTATTAAGAGTCTGCACAACTAGGGATCACCTACCACGTCGCAGGTCCTGCGCTCCTAAAAACAAATATTTATCAACAGCTTAGTGCAT
The DNA here is from genome assembly GCA_004024745.2 of Catagonus wagneri. Lineage (NCBI taxonomy): Eukaryota > Metazoa > Chordata > Mammalia > Artiodactyla > Tayassuidae > Catagonus > Catagonus wagneri. The sequence goes on along the minus strand of PVHT021183530.1, from coordinate 13,386,237 downwards.
GGCCAGCGCTCAGGTCTTGCTTTAAACAACTCCACGGGGTAGATACTATTGTCACTGCCGTTTATAGGCGGAGCCCATGATCACGCAGATAGGAAGCGGTCGGTCGGCTCGGAATCCACCAGCTCCGCAGAACCCCTGAGGAGCTGTCCCCCTAGGTTTCTACCCAACCTGGCTAATTGGTCAAATGTCTTTGCTCCCCCCTCCCCCCATGCCTCTATCAGTCAAGCCTAATTCTAGACTGGGCCACGGTCGGTCCCCGCTTTCCCTGTGGCTTCTTGCCCCTAGAACCCAGAACCTAGGGCGAACCCGCTGTGGCCCGCTGGGATGAGCAAGGCCTCCTGTGAATGAGGTCAAACACCGTCAGGCGAATGAGGCGTCCAGGCTGCCCGACGGGTGGAACGACGCCGGCCTGGGAACAGCAAGCACCTGAGACGCACCCCGCCCCACCCTCCCCTCCCCGGCGGTCAGGGGAACGCGCCGCCCCGGCCAGTCCGAGTCCCGAGCGCCTCCAAAGTGCGGGAAGTTCCCCGGGAGCCTTTTCGCCCCGGGATCACGAAGGCGGAGGTGCCCGCCGCCGAGCGCGGGCCCACGGCGCCGCCGGGCCGCGCGGGCGGGAACGCGCGGCGGCCGCCTCCTCCTCCCTCGCTCCCGCCCGCAGCGGCGGCGGCGGCGGCGGCGCTTCCCCCGGCGCGGAGCGGCTTTAAAAGGCGGCACCCCACCCCCCCGGCGCACTCGCCGTTCGGGCGCCGCGCGAGCCTGCCGCTGCCATGCCTCCGCGCGCGCCGCCCGCGCTTGGGCCCCGGCCGCCGCCCCGGGCCGCCGCCGCCGCCGCCGCCGCTGCGGACACGGACGCGGACACGGGGGACCCCGGCGGGCCCGGGCTCCGGCCGCTGGCGCCGCGCCCCTGGCGCTGGCTGCTGCTGCTGGCGCTGCCCGCCGCCTGCTCCGCGCCGCCACCGCCGCGCCCCGTCTACACCAACCACTGGGCGGTGCAAGTGCTGGGCGGCCCGGCCGCGGCGGACCGCGTGGCCGCGGCGCACGGCTACCTCAACTTGGGCCAGGTGAGTGCGGCCGGCCTCGCGCGCCCAAAACTTTCCCAGCCGCCGGCGGGCGCGGCGCGAGGGGGCGCCTCCTTTGGGGAGTTGCCCCGGAGCGCGGCGCTGGGGGCCCTCGGTGGGGACAAACGGTTGGCCCGGCTGGTGCGCCCACGCAGGCCCGGGGCAAAGGGGGCACGGGCACCTGCCCCGCCGTGGCGGGCGCTGTCCTCCGTACCAACCGGGCTCGTCCCGTCGCCGAGCCTGGCTCCGCCGCGCCGGGGCACGAAGGGGGCATTTCTCCAAAGGACCTTGGAGGCAGGTTCCCCTTTTCCAGCCCCAACCCTGAGGAGTGGCGGTGGGGCGGGGGTTGATCCTGATTTCTGGCCGGTGGAGGGGTCCCACAGGGGACCTGTCGGTGCGGTGAACAAATCTACAGATTATACACTTAAGAAGATCAAGTGTAGTGACAGGGAGGCACCACTCATAGCTCAGACTCTACTGCCAGGCAGTGTTAAATTTAGTTTCATCATTATCCGTGACAGAAGCCAGCAGAGTGTGGTGCGTTCCTAATGTAAATGACTTTCCTTTGCATCTTAACTCCAGCGTGGATGCAGTTCCTGTGCAATGTGCACCCTTCTGGAAAAGTAGATTGTGCTCGTTTGAACTACACTTCACACTGCAGGTCAGAGTGTGTCTGAAAGAACCCATCACATCCTTTCTTGGTGTGTGCGTTTTGACCACTCAGTTCTCTCCAAACATCGTGTGATTTAAGATTTGCCTTCGGGTAGCACCTGCTTCGATTCTTTCTCTGGTGCCTAAATCTCCCAGGTTCACGCTTCAGACTGGAGAAGGGGCGCCTAAGCTCTTTCTGTTTGGTTGCTTGCTCCCCCCTGTTTGCTTCGGGCCGTGGCTCTTGCCACACTTGACTGCTCTGCCCAGGTGGCACAGCAATTTGTCTTCAGCTAAAAGTGACTCTTACACTGCCCGGTAAATTACAGAGCGCCTGGGTTTCTGGCTCTTACAATTAAACGAGCAGAGGGAAACTGAAGTTGAGCTGTGAGCTCCTGGACACCGCAAGTGAGAGGTACGGTGGCTGCCCTTCAGGGCTCGCGTCCTGGGGATCAGAAATCTCCTTCCCCCACCAGGTCCTGACAGAACTTTGAAACAATTTCTGCAAGACTCACTGAGCTTGTGCAGGCGTCTTTGGTCCTCACTCTGCTTGTGGGAGAGAAGCTTGCTCCAGGCGTGTACCCCCTTCACCCGGGGCCTTCTGAGGAGCATCTCGGGGTATCCCCAGCTCGGTGCAGGGAAGCCAGGGTGGACTGTGTACGGCGGGGTCGCTCAGCCTGGGGGGCGTGCTGTGGGGCTGACGCTGAGGAGCCTTTCACACGCCCAGGAGCTAGTTGGTTTGGGATATGAGCCGTTTCAGAGGCAGGTGTGTGCGAGTGTGATTACTCAGGAGAGCCTGTTGCTCTTTATTCCCAAAACCAGCTTTCTTCCCCGCCTTCCCCAAGTGCACTGCTAATGTGGAAAAGGCCTGGAGCGTTCCAGTCTCTACCTACTCAATAAGAACTCTTTAAAAACCTTATTTTCCTTTTTCAGCCAGGAGAATTTGTGACTCATAAATAAGATGTAGATATTATTAGCTTTGATTTATGAGTGCGTGAACCTCGGTGAAGCGAAAGGTGGAAGCTGTTGGTGGCCACACAGTAAGTGTGTGTCACCTCTGACAGTTAAACATCCCACACACTGTCTCCCGCTACATTCTCTGGTTCCAGGTCTCCTTTGTGTGACTCTGTCCCCCAACCCTTAATGGGCCGCTGGTGTTATGCCCAGTACTTGCCCTGACTCCCAACCCTGCTTTTCTTGTGGGTCTTTGCAGCACTCAAGTTCTGGCTGGATGGCTTTACTTTCTTTCTTTCATACAACTGATTCCGTTTATTTTATATGGTGCAAAGGTAATTTAGACTAGTGGTCATTCACCTTTCTTGAGTCTTGGATCCCCTTCAGAGTCTGATAAAAGCCCTGGATCCTCTCCGTTTAAAAATTAGCATCATCAGGAACAAGACAAACTAGCCTCTTTTTGCCTCTCAGCTCATCGTTATACTGGAGGTCCCAGACAATACAACACTATTTACAAAAGAAGAAAGATTTGGAAGAGTCAAACATCACTCTTGACAGGTGACAAAATTAACCACACAGGTGATCCCAGAGAACCTGGAGACTCACTGTTATAAACAAGGAGAGAGTTGAGCGGGTTTCTTGTTCAACAGGAGCAGCCCTGCAACAGCAACATCTGAGAAGATGAGAAAAATTACAGTTCACTGTAGCATTAAAGCTGTTAGGTACTTAGGAATAAATCTTAAAGAAAAATGATGAAACATTTTAAAGACTTATTGAAAAAAAAGAAGGGGTGAATAATGGGAGATATATTATGTCCATGGCTGGGAGGGTTCATTGTCATAGACCCTCTGAATTAATCTGTAAATTCGGTGGAGTCTAATTGAGGCACCGATATGCTTTTCTATGGAATATAAAATCACACAAAAGAATCCTAAAATTTACATGGAAGAGTAAGGTCTCGGAATACTGGCGACGACTCTGAGAAGGCAGATGGGGAGGGGGTGCTTCTGACACCAGAAGCTGTGGTGATCATGGCAGTTCCACTTTGGCCAGGTGATGATTGGTCCGTCGGTGGAATCGATTCAAATGCAGGTGTCCACGGGAGCCTGTGTGTGAGCAGAAGAGGTACAGGTGGATGGGAAGGATGGGCGATTCAGTAAACGATGCTGAAAGAGCTGACCGGGGAAGATCAGTCAGACCCTCACTTCACACTCTGTAACAGTGAATGCCAGAGAGGATGGAAGCCCTGAATGCGTAATTATAATGGAGCACCCTTATGACATTGGGAAAGGAAAGTGTTTCTTTGTAAAAAATTTTCTTTTATTGAAGTATAGTTGATTTAAAATGTGTTAGTTTCTGCTGTTACAGCAAAGTGATTCTGTGTGTGTGTGTGTGTGTGTGTACTCTTTTCCATTATGGTTTATCACAGGATATTTAATATACTTTCCTGTTCTATACAGTTGGGCCTTGTTGTTTATCCATTCTAAATGTAATAGTTTGGAACTGCTGACCCCGAACTCCCAATCCATCTCACTGCCTCCCCCCCAACCCCCCCCCGGCAACCACAAGTATCTCTGTGACTCTTTCTGTTTTGTGGGTAGGTTCATTTGTGCCATATTTTAGATTCCACATATAAGTGATACCATATGATAACATGTAGTATTTATCTTTCTGTCTGACTTACTTCATTTAGTATGATAATCTCTAGGTCCATTTGTGTCACTGCAAATGGCATTATTTCATTCTTTTCTATGGCTGGGTAATATTCCATTGTATATATATACCACATCTTCTTTATCCACTCATTTGTCAGTGGACATTTAGGTTATTTCCATGTCTTGGCTATTGTGAGTAGTGCTGCTATGAACATAGGGGTGCATGTATCTTTATGAGTTATGCCCAGGGGTGGGACTGCTGGATCATATGGCAACTCTATTTTTAGTTTTTTAAGGAACCTCCGTACTGTTTTCCGTAGTGGTTACATCAATTTACATTCCTACTAGCGGTGTAAGAGGGTTGGGAAAGGAAAAGATTTATTTATTTATTTATTTGTCTCCCTTTTTTTTTTTAGGGCCGCACCCATGGCATGTGGAGGTTCCCAGGCTAGGGGTTGAATCAGAGCTGTAGCCGCTGGCCTACACCACAGCCACAGCAATGCAGGATCCAAGCCATGTCTGCGACCTATGCCATAGCTCACGGCAACACTGGATCCTTAACCCACTGAGCGAGGCCAGGGATCGAACCTACGTCCTCATGGATACTAGTTAGGTTCGTTAACCATTGAGCAACTACGTAACTCTAAGGAAAAGAATTCTTAAACAAGAGGCAGAAATAGCAAATAAAAAAGGGAAGAGATTGATCCATTAAAAGCTCTGTATAATAAATACATTGTAACAGTTAAAAAGCGAATGAGAGTAGAAAAGTACTAATGTAACAGATTAGTGTGTAGATTATTTGAAAACCTATAAAGCAGTAAGAAAAATGATAAATGCTGGGTAGAAAAATGGGAAAGTCTGTGGATAGGGACTTGAGTGAAAAGGAAACCCAAGTGAGAAAAGATGCCCAGCCTGCCTGGGAGCTATTGGGACAATGCAACTTGAGGCACTTATATCATTTCACCGATCAGATTGGCAAACTGGGAGAGTGTTAGTCTCAGGTGTTGCCAAGGATGTAGAAGAACTGGAACTTTCACGTGCTGCTGGTGGTGTAATAATGGGTACAACTAATGTAGAGAGCAATTTGAGGTCAGATGGCATTAGTGAGTCTACACCTCGGCTTTGAGATGAGAAACTTTTTTTTTGAAATTTTTATTGAAGTATACTTGATTTACAATGTTGTGCTTCTAGTGTATAGTAAAGTGACTCAGTTATAGATATATATATTCTTCTTCATATTCTTTTTCTTATGGTTTATCACAGGATGTTGAATATAGTTCCTTATGATATTCAATAGGACCTTGTTGTTTATTTTATATATAGTAGTGTGTATGTTGATTTCAGATTCCTAATTTGTCCCTCCCACTCCCTTTCTCCTTTGATAACCATAAATTTGTGCACTGTGGGTCTACTTCTGTTTTGCAAATAGGTTCATTTGTATCATATTTTAGATTCCACATATCATGATGTCATAGGATATTTTGTCTTTGTCTGATTTCACTTAGTATGATCATCTATAGGTCCCTCCATGTTTCTGCAAATGGCAGAATTTCATTCTTTCATATGGCTGAGTAATATTCCATTATATATGTGGACCACACCTTCTTTATCTATTCATCTGTTGATGCAAATTTGTTGTTTCCGTGTTTTGGCTGTGGTGAATAGTGCTGCTATGTAGATTGGGGTGCTTTTCAAATTACAGTTTTCGTCTTTTCCCAGTATATACCCAGGCGTTGGATTACTAGATCAAATGGTAGCTCCATTTTTAGTTTTTTAAGGAACCTCCATACTGTTCTTCACAGTGGCCGCACCAATTTCCATTCTTACCAGCAGTGTGGGAGGATTTATGATTTACTTTTTTAATGATGGCCATTCTGACTGGTGTGAGGTGGTACTTCACTGTAGTTTTGATTTGCCTTTCTCTGAAAGTGAGAGATGTTGGGCATCTTTTCATGTGCCTGTTGGCTACTAGATAAAAAACTCGTGCACAGGTGCACTGGAAGACTTGGACAGGAATGTCCCCAGAGCCATTTTTAAACAGGGAGAAGCACAACCTAAATATCCATCAGTAGAAAAATGGAGAACTAAATCAAAATGGTCACACCATGGAGTATTCAACAGTACTTAGAAATGAGTAAACGAAATATATATTTACATAGATAAATGCCAGAAACAATGTTGAGTGAAAAAGGCAAGTTACAGATACACAGTGTAATCGTATTTGCGTAAGCTTTGAAAAACACTAAGCCATCTATAATACTTATGAACGCTTACACGTGTAGTAAAAGCACAGAAGCTTGGGCTGGAAGGATCCGCATCAAATTCTACTTGATAGTAGCCTCTGAGAAGGGAGAGAGGGAGGGCAAAGAAACTGGGGAGAGGAATTTTAAACTTCATCTGCAGTGTTCTAATTCCTGATATGCTATATAGACATATATGTATAATGTATATAAATTGTATACAAAATTATAAAAAAAAAAAAAAAAGAGTTCCCTTCATGGTGCAGTGGAAACAAGTCTGACTAGGAACTGTGAGGTTGTGGGTTTGATCCCTGGCCTTGCTCAGTGGGTTAAGGATCCGGTGTTGCTGTGAGCTGTGGTGTAGGTCACAGACACGGCTCAAGTCTGGCATCGCTGTGGCTGTGGTGTAGGCTGGCAGCTGTAGCTCTGATTCGACCCGTAGCCTGGGAAACTCCATATGCCGCGGGTACAGCCCTAATAAGACAAAAGACAAAAAAGAAATTATCAAAATTGTATTTTTTGCACTTTTCTTTGTGTCAGAGTATATCAAAGGTGGTAATATATACACTGTGTACAGACATGCCTTTGTAGTGCATATACACACATGTACGCATATACCTACATTTGTGCGCACATACACACAGATATGCATGAAATGTTAAAGGGGGAAAGAAGAGAAAAATGCACATCATACACACGTATCCCTATGTTCCTGGACCATCTGGGAACCTCTAGGTACCTGTGGGCCCAGAGTAAGAAGCCCCTGCTCTAAAGCATCCCAGGGGGGCAGATCTACTTGTCCAGGAAACAGAATGCCTAGCTGCAGCTCACAGGGGTACTTGGACAGAGCTGGGCTCAGAGCCCAGAAACCCCGCTCCCAGCCATTGCCTTTTTCCTCTGCCAGGCTTCTTTCTCCTTTATGTTATCTTGTGGCGGAGGTGGCCCTCACTTTAACCTGCATTCTTCCCTTTGCCATTGCTGACATCAAGAGAAGACAAGTCGTTTACGTGGAAAGGATGGCAACAAAACATTAGCCCAAACCAAATCACAGCAGCTTGGCACGGGCAGCTCTTAGGGCTGATCTTATCTTAAGGGCAGCATTCAGACCCCATACTGGCGCTTGCATTTTTTGCTTTTCCTGAGGTACTGAGCTAATTTGTTGGTTCTCAGTCTGAACGGAAAACTGCAAGCTGGCTGCCAGGGCCCTACAAGGTCTAAGAGGCTTAAATGATTTTGAACTTGCCTTAAATAGTTTTACTTAAAATAGCCACTGAGTGGGGCATACCTGGCCCAGAATTTCAGGTGGGCCTTCCTCATTCACTTGTCAACAGAGGAAAATTGGGATGCTGCAGATGGCTTGTTCCTACAACCCCAAACAATTGGAAGCTTTAGCCAGGTGTTAATTATTTGAACACCAGAATTTATTGAGTGTTGGGGCTTGGGAGGGACAAGGGGAAGCCCAGAAGAGCAGTCACCTGTGACCAAGTTCCTCCGGTATTGATGTTTAGCAGCAGGCTGCCTTGCTTTTTTGCTCGAAAGCAGGAGCAATGCTCACGGCTGGCCTGGGATTGGAAAGGGAAGGGTTGTGGTGTGAGCTGGGGCTGGGGGTACAAACCAGACTGGGATTGCGAACCCAATCGTGCAGTATCAGACCTTCCCTCTTTGGGTTCATATGGTGACAGATGCAAGTGGACAGGGTTTTATTGGGTGGACTGCCATGGTGAGCCATTGAGGCTGCAGTGGAGAGAAGTGGGCGAGGCTGAGTTGCAGTGCACAGTGTCTGAGGGGGACGAAGCACCAGGCTGCAGTGGCTGGCTCAGCTGTCTGCTCAGTTGGGAGAGTTTGAGCTTCTCCAGGCAAAAACCAAGGGTCACATCAGAAACACACAGCTATTAGAGGGTGGAGGATCCTGGACGCTGTCTGGGGCCTGCTCCCTGGTCTTGGGCTTTGCAGGACTGTCAACATGGCTGGGGACCACGCTGGGCTCCTCTGGGCCTTTGAGCCTCTGCACAAAAGTAGCCTTTGAGCCTCCAAAAAGTAGTTCCTCTGACCTTGCGCAGCCCAGGCCAGGCGGCTGACACAGCTGTCCCTCCCCTTCCCAGAGTCCTGCACGTGGAGGGCTTCAGAGCTGCGCTTGTCACGAGTGCCTGTCTCCTTTCCGCCTCAGGCTGTGGCTTGGCCTTGGCACTGACTGGAGGCTCTGGCGTGTGCTTGCGCCTGGCAGGTGACTCCCCTGTGGGTGCTTTTGCCCAGGGAGCCTCGTACCCACCTACAGGCAGGTGTCACACAGGCCAGTTTCACTGTGAGGAGACCTCCTGTCCGGTCTTAGCGCGACTTGCTCCAGATTACAAACTGGTGACTGACAGGCCGGGGCCCAAAGCCCTCCCCTCCGACCTGCCGTCACCATCGGTCATCGCCCTCGGCAGAGGAACCTCACCCCTGTGTCTCAGACAAGGCTAAGCCATCAGGCCGAAGAGCCTTTCAGCTCTCTGCTGCTGCTGACAAACGGACCTACGGGGGTTCCCCCAGCCGTCCTGTCTCCCTCCCTCCTCCAGCTCACATTCCACGTGCAGTGCTGGCATTGGCCTGTTCTGTCCCGAGTGGTCTGTACCGGCTCCCATCAGCACTGAGACTCACAGCTGTCCCTGTCAGAGGGGAAAAACCCAGCCCCTTCCTAGGGTGCCACATGCAGTCCTTCAAACTCAGCATCTTCTTGACTGGACTGCTGCTCCTTTGCTGCAAACCTCCTCCTCTCTGTGTGCTCCTGTCTGCAGAGGGGACAGCCATCCGCCCTAAGCTCAAGGCCTGGAAGTCACTGCCGGCTCCACCTGCTCCCAGGCCTCCCCATCCTGGCCATAACCAGGCTCTCTCTTTGGCCTCCTGGATGGCTCTCAGGTCCCCTCGATTCTCCCCGGCACAGGCAGGGCCTTTCACCTGTCCACGCTGCTCCCGCCACCTCTCCTCTGCTGCTTTCTGCTCCCACCCCAGGTCCAGCCCTGCTGAACCCCTCACTTCACGCTCCTGCTTCCTTTCTGCCTTCCTTAGATTGTCCTTTCTGCCTAGAATGGCTGCCCTCCGCCCACCTGGCCAGCCCCTCATCCTTCCTGGCCATCTGTAGGCCTGCCCTGACTTCGCCAGCCCTGCATATGTACCCTCAGGGCTCCCACATTTCCATCATCCTGACACTGTCCGCTGGCTTATCTGTTTCTGCCACTGGGCTTTGGACGTCATGGGTCCTACAAGTCTAGTCTTGGCCATCCAGCTGCTCTCTGAAATCAGGCCCAATTCTGCCAACTCTCTAATGCCAGCCTGGGGTCCGGGTGCTCATTTATTGAGCCGGTGTTTATTGTGTGCTTGTGCTGGTGTTGGACCCTCAGAGATGAGTAAATTATGGCCCCTGCTCTGCAAGAGCCTCTTAGAGGACGGGAGAGCGTGGGCATCTATGACCAAGCAAGGTCTGCAAGGTCAGACTCCTGCCTCTCAGTGTCACTGGCCTGAGCCATCTCCACCCACATTTTTTATCTTAACCCCTTGCTTCTCAAGAGTCACACTCCACAGGCTGGCCCTTCCCAGATTTGTGCTTACATGTGGGGAGGAGCTGCCCCGTGAAGCTCTAGTTTGCTTCTAGTTCTGCTGGGCTGTACACCGTAGCCCAGCTGTGCCCTGGAGCTCACCACAGATGATTCAAACTCCAAGGGTCCTGTCATCCTGCTAAGTCCTGGGTCCCCCCTGCTAAGTCCTGTGCCCCTGCTCTTAGAGCCCTTTGAAGGCCTGGTGGCAGGCATAAGGCCCTCCGTCCAGTGTTGCAAAAACAGGGATGAACAGCCATCAGCGTCGGGAGGGAGCCTCACATTCCATAGGGTGGGATCGGCAGCTCAAGTTCCCATGGTAACCAGCCCATCAATGCCCTCAGTGTCAAGACAGTGGCACCACGGAGAGGAAGAAACTGTCTCATTGTCTCTTCCCTGGCCACTTGGGCACAAACTGCCTTGCTCTGCAAGGCTGGACAGTCCCAGGCTGCCATGTGGCAAAAGGTGCCATCAGCTCCAACTTCCCGACCCTCCCTGGGGCCTCTTAAACTCTTGCCGCTGGCTGACATCTGTCACTTTCAGAGTTCTTGTTGGTGAATCCTTCTTCTCAGTGGGAAGAAAGGACTCATCCGCCGCAGGGGTGGCTCAGCGGTGCCCAGCGTCACAGCTGGGTGCTGAAGAAGAACCTCCATTTCCAGACCTCCTTGTTTGTTTGTGCTGACAGTTCTCAGAGGTGATCTCCTGGGTTCATTCAACCAGAACCTCGTTGCCCGTGAAGGGCCCCAGCCCACCCTGTGGTCTTTGTCACCTGCCCGCTCCTGGGTGCCTGGGTTACTGCCCACCACTCCCCGCCTCCCTTCCAGCCAAGTTCCCACCCTGCCAACCTGACGGGGCTGCAGAACTGTAAGCCTCAGGCTGTCCTTTCCCTGCCTTGAAACCCACAGAGGCTCCTCCGTGGCAAACCTCAGTATGTTTGGCCCCTGGGGAGTAAGCTGTCCCTCCCGCCCTCTCTGTCCTCAACCCAGAAACTGTCACATTTGCCGAATGTTCTAGCCATTCCAGACCTTGGTCATGCTGGAAATGTTCTATATGGCTTTTTTTTCTTTTGTACCTGCTATTTGGGGGCTGCTGTTTTAAGCTGGGTGCCCATTCGCTATGAGATCTTCCTGGGGAGCTTGCTCCTCTTCGTAATTCACTGAAGTGCTGTTTGCTTGCCTGACTGTGCCTGGCAGGGCCAGGCTCCTGCTCCCAATCTCCAGGCCTGTGGCCTTCGAGGGTGTCTCTCGCTAAGGTGGACCGCAGCATCTTGTGGTCAGTGTCTCTGTGCTTTTTTTGTCTTCTTGGGCCCTAGTCCAGCTCTCTGCCCCCACACCGCCTCCCGGAGGCACCCGATGACTGTATTTCATTAACGGAGGGGGGTGGGGGGTTATTGCTCACTGGATTCCAGGACTCTGTCACGCCTGCCACCAACCGGCTCCTACGCTGCCCTTACTGGTCACTTAGCACTTCTCTGATAATCATGCCAGAGCCCTTCTAACCCCATTACACAGATGAGCAAGCTGAGGCACTAAGCAGCTGAGCAACTCATTAAGGCTTAGTACAGGTCAGAGCAAGGCTTTCAGCTTGGGCATCTTCGATGCCAAACCTCACTCAGAGAGTGCCCTGTTCATGGTGGGGAAAGCCGCAGAGGCAGGTGGCACTGGAGCGGGCCTTGGAGCTCGAGTTGGGTTTTCTAACTGGTGAGGCAGGGAGATGCAGTCCAGACAGAGGGAAGGTTGGGACAGGGTGCCCTGGGAAGGTGCCTGCACAGTGACCAGTGAAGCCGGATATGGGGTGGGGTGGGGATGCTGGGCTGTACCTTGGGAGCCTCCCTTCTTATCAGGCTTCTGGGCTAAGGCTTCACTTCAAAGGCTTATCTATGCAGGAAAGGAAGGAAGGCAGCCCGCAGTGTTCTTGACTTTGGAGTCTAAGAGTCTCAAGGGCAGGGAGCTATCCTTGGACACCCTCCCCAGGCTTACTGGAGCCCACGTGCTTCCCACCCTGGGGAGAGTAGACCACTGTCAAGCCAACATCCAGCAAAAAACCTGAACAGAGGACAGAAGGCTCTTCCTGACCCACAGTTGTGCAGAGGGTGGCACAGCCTGGTTAGGAAATTCTGTCATTACCTGACTTTTCCTTATATAATACAGTAAGAGTGCATTCTGTAGCAAATTTGGAAGAGAACAAAGAACACTTAAAAAAAAATCATGTATAATTCCACCACCCAAAGGTAATCACTGTTGACATTGGGACTGTATCCTTTCACTTTTTTTTTTTTTTTTTAAACTGTGAGTGTGCAGTGTTCATTGCAGCACTCTAGGTCATGGAAACAACCTAAATGCCCATCGACAGAGGAGTGGATAGGGAAGATATGGTACATACACACAATGGAATATTACTCAGCCATTAAAAGGAACAAATTACAAACATTTATAGCAACATGGATGGACCTAGAAATTATCATGCGAAGTGAAACCTGTCAATTAGACAGCAACACCCAATGCTACCGCTTACATGTGGAAACTAAAAAGACACAATGGGAGTTCCCGTCGTGGTTCAGTAGTTAACGAATCCAACTAGGAACCATGAGGTTGTGGGTTCGATCCCTGGCCTTGCTCAGTGGGTTAAGGATCCGGCGTTACCGTGAGCTGTGGTGTAGGTTGCAGACGCGGCTTGGATCCCACGTTGCTGTGGCTGTGGCGTAGGCCGGCGGCTACAGCTCCTGTTAGACCCCTAGCCTGGGAACCTCCATATGCCATGAGTGCGGCCCTAGATAAGGCAAAAAGACAACAACAACAACAAAAAAGACACAATGAACTTCTTTCCACAACAGACAATGACTCACAGACTTTGGAAAACCTTTGGTTTTTCAAACAAGACAATCCGGGGGGGTGGAGGGATGCACTGAGGGTTTGGGACGCACATGCTATCAAATTGACTTGTGATAATTTTTGTACACCTATAATTGTAATAAAATTCATTAAGAAAAAAACGGCAAAAAAAATTAAACTGTGAGTGTGTGTGTGAGCCCATGTGCACGCGTGCTCACTCACACTCACATATGCAAATGCAAATAGGACCGCACAGTTTTGCAGCTTGTACCTCCTAGGTCTGTAACTATTCTGTGGTGCAATTTTAATAGCTGCTCAGTGCATCATTTAGTGGCTGGCCCATAACTTACCTAATCTTTCCCCTGACCTTTAGGTTGGTGGATTTTTTGGGACTCCTCAGGGAGGCAGATATTGCTGCTGGTCTGGACCGTCAGCAGCCTGGGAGGAGGTGGACAGGGTCTCCCTCTGCTGTGCTTCGCACCCCTGGTTCCCATGCTCAGCACTTTCCCTTCTCCCCGTCCTGCATCCTCCGCGTTGCCGAAGGCCCAGGACTTGATAATGTCTCTTCAGCTCAACTCTTAAGGGCTTTACTGAGCACTTTGTTCTTATTTTATAAGGTTGCACATGTATTATAAATACTTTCCCATCGTAAGGAGCTCAGATATGTACAAAGAGGAAACAACTCCAAAATCTCCTTCCTCCCCTCTGCCCATCCTCAGCTTACTCCTTCTCCCAGATGCCACACTGTCCACATGTTAATATATGTGTATTGTTTCAGAAACATACATGCTCATAAACATAGAGAGTTTGGGGCAGTTATTTTTTATGTAAATGGGGTCTTACTAAACATGTTTTCCTGCACCTGGCTTTTTTTTGTCTAACAATACATCTTGGAAAGCTTCTTTTAGAATAGTTGTAAGCTATTGTATGGGAGCAAAATAGTGATGTATTGTGTTACAGCATTTACTTATTAATGTTCTTTGATTTGCCTCCAGGTTTATTTGTTTTTTTGTGTGTTTTGATATTGTAAACAACATTGCAGTGATCATCCTTATTTATGCCTCTCTGATCACATGTAGGAGGATTTCTGTAGGACACATAATAGCAAAAAAGTGTAGTAGTTATAATAGTGAATAATGATTACGGACACCTACTGACCCTTATTATGTGCTTTCCTGGAATTGGCCCATTTAATCTTCTCAGGAACCCTCTGAGGTAGGTGCTGTTATTATCCCAACTTTACAAATGAGGAAACCAAGGCACAAAAGGTTAAGCAGTTTGTCCATGGATGCAGAGGTTATAAGTGGCAGAGCCAGGGGAGTTCCCGTCATGGCTCAGTGGTTAATAAACCTGACTAGTATCCACGAGGATGCAGGTTCGATCCCTGGCCTTGCTCAGTGGGTTAAGGATCCGGCGTTGCCGTGAGCTGTGGTGTAGGTCGCAGACGCGGCTCAGACCCCGCGTTGCTGTGGCTGTGGTGTAGGCGGGTGGCTACAGCTCCTGTTAGACCCCTAGCCTGGGAACCTCCATATGCCATAAGAGCAGCCCGAAAAAGACAAAAAAGACAAAAAAAAAAAAAAAGGTGGCAGAGCCAAGATGTGAATTAAGATGGTCCGGCTCCAAAGACTGGGAAACTGCTTAGGCAACGTTATGTTAGGCATGGGGCTGGGAGGACTCTCCAGGCAGGTGCCAGGTGACACTGCCCCCAGAAGCGTGTGAGAGGCCATCCGGTGGGGGGCGAGGGGTTCTCAGTAGCCAAATTTGCTAGTTCTTGGAGGTGAAAATGAGCTCTCATGATTGTTTTAATTTGCTTTTTTCCTGATTAGTGTTAAAGTTAAATGGCCTCTTCATAAAGTTATTAATCATTTTACTTCTTCCTGAATTTCTAATTTGTATTCTTTGCCCGTTTTTCAGGTGGGCTATTTTTCTTTTCCCCTGATGACCTGTATGTGCCGTCTCCATATTGTGGCTGTTCATCTCCTGTTTGCAAATAGATGGCAGCTACCTCCCTCATCTGTCACTTTTCTTTGTTCAGAGGGTGTGTGTGCTTGCTTGTTTCTGGAAATAAAGCCTGCAGTTCCCTGCAGTTTTTAGGGCTTTGGGCTCATCCCTTGGTGTAATTCGGAGGTGAAGAAGGCAGGGTCCCCACCTACTGCAGCCAAGAACTTGAGTAAGTTTTGAAGAGAAACGGGGAAGCGATAGCATTTGGTGGAGCTCAGAGGCTTCGGATGACAGGAGAGCGCGGCTGGTTTTCACCAGGGACGTTCAATGGAGGTTCTGTGACTAGTGGCTTTTTAGCCAGACCTTGGGATTGTTATGGGCAAAGGAACAAGAAGTAAGAAGTGGCTGGCAATGGCTGGCAAGCAGGCGGGTGTGAGGGTGTCTTCCCTCATCCCGGCAGAAACGACACAGCTCGACGGCTCAGGCAGATGCCCATCCGTGAAGAGCCTGCTCACAGAGCTGTGAGTGGGGTTTCAGGAACCAACAAAGGTGCTGACTTGGAGTTCCCTTCGTGGCTCAGTGGTTAATGAATCCGACTAAGAACCATGAGGTTGCGGGTTCGATCCCTGGCCTTGCTCAGTGGGTTAAGGATCCGGCGTTGCCGTGAGCTGTGGTGTAGGTTGCAGACGTGGCTCGGATCCTGCGTTGCTGTGGCTGTGGTGAAGGCCGGCAGCTACAGCTCCTGTTAGACCCCTAGCCTGGGAACCTCCATATGCTGTGGGTGTGGCTCTACATAAAGGCAAAGAGACAAAAAAAAAAAAAAAACAAAACAAAG
>PVHT021183530.1:13281912-13370406 GCA_004024745.2 Catagonus wagneri | reverse complement strand
ACAAGGGAGAATAACCAGCATAGGAAGGGCAAGGAGAGAGAAAAGTTCTAGGAATGTTAAGAGCTCAGCCGATGGAGTTCCCCTCGTGGCTCAGTGGTTAACGAACCCGACCAGCATCCATGAGGATGCAGGTTCGATCCCTGGCCTCGCTCAGTGGGTTAAGGATCAGGTGTTTCCATGAGCTGTGGTGTAGGTCACAGATGTGGCTCAGATCTGGAGTTGCTGTGACTGTGGTGTAGGCCGGCAGCTGTAGCTCTGATTCGACTCCTAGCCTGGGAACCTCCATATGCAGCGAGTGCTGCCCTTAAAGAAAAAAAACAAACAAATGTCAAAACGACACACACACAAAAAAGGAGCTCAGCCGACACCCTGATGCCATTAGAAGGTAGAGGGATTCACTGGCTGCTGGTTTTATTTAGTGAGTGTTTATTGGGTGCTGGCGTGAAGCCTGGCACTGTGCAAGGGACCAAGTGGCGAGGGTGCGTCCAACTGGCAGCACACCTGGGGACATAGCCTCAGCGCCACCTGTAGCTCTCCCTGTGGCCTCTCGGAGGGCACGGCAGAAGAGTGTGGTTGCAGCCCTGCTAGACCCCAGGTACCTGGATCTGTGCCTCCTTGTCCTGCTTGGGGTTTATTTAGGTATGGTTGGCTGAAGACACATTTTAATACAGAAAAATAAATCCATTTCTGGCCACTGTGGCCCTTGGTCTAACATACATCTTGACCTTCTGCTGTTTTCCTAAACTTAAGCAAACAAACAAAAAAATCCCTATTTGTGTTCCTCTTGATAAAGACTAATTTTTGTAATAGGAAAAGAAACTTTGTTTTTGTCCTGCTATCAAAGTAGCTCTTCATGCCCAAGCTCATTAATGGTCTTTTTATACACATCTAAGAGATGTGTATGAAAAATTAAGTTCTCATCGTGGCGCAATGGAAACGAATCCGACTAGGAACCATGAGGTTGTGGGTTCAATCCCTGGCCTCTCTCAGTGGGTTAAGGATCTGGCATTCCCGTGAGCTGTGGTGTGGGTCGCAGACATGGCTCGGATCCAGCATTGCTATGGCTGGGGCGTAGGCCAGCAGCAACAGCTCCAATTAGACCCCAGCCTGGGAACCTCCATATGCTGTGGTGTGGCCCTAAAAGAACAAAAAGACAAAAAAAAGAGAATTTAAGAAAATCATAGACATGGAGAACAGACTTGTGGTTGCCAAGGGGAAGGGGGGAGGGGAGGGAGTGGGAACTTGAGGTTAATAGATACAAACTACTGCCTTTGGAATGGATAAGCAAGGAGATCCTGCTGTATAGCACTGGGAACTATATCTAGTCACTTATGATGGAGGATGATAATGTATACATGTATGAAAAAAGAATATATACATGTATGTGTGGCTGGGTCATCTTGCTGCACAGTAGAAAATTGACAGAACACTGTAAACCAACTATAATGGAAAAAATAAAAATCATGATAAAAAAATAAAATGTTGATGTAACATACACATACCAAAAAAGAATTTAAGAATTAAGAATTTCTTGTTTGAGGACTGTGATGCTATTAGCCACAAACAAGAAGCAAGATTTGTTCCAGTGGCTTAAATAAGTTTATTACCATGACTTTGCCAATCCCAGACCCTCATATCCCTCTGTTTAAGCCTAGGTTGCAAAAGCTCATTTGTGGGAATGGATGCTTTCTCTTCCTGTACTTTCATGAACTTGATTGTACTTTCTACATTCTTTTTCTCTCTCTTTCTCTCTCTCACCTTTTTTCTTTTTTTCTTTTTTTGGCTTGCTTTTTCAAGGAACGTGATTTTCTACCTTTTTCTGCTATCTGGCCACACCAGGAACATTATAAAACCAAATTGTTACTTCTTAAAGTAGTCTTGAAATCCAAATGAAACCCTAGAGGTAGAAGTGGGTTCCCAAAGTCTGCAAGATTGACTTTATGAGGCTTGTGTTCAGGAGCCAGGACCAACCACCCCATGTGATGACAAGCTGCGTCATTCTTAGCTCCACTAAGGAAGTGCATTTCCAGGAGAGAATCTTTTGACGTCCCATCTTGATTTTCACTCATGAGGAGCCATAGAGGTGTTTCTGTTTTCTTCTTGTGTCAGAGGTTCAGTCGCCGCATAGAACTAGAGAGAATCAGGTCTTCAATTTGTTTGTCTTACTAAAAGTTGGTTTTACTTCCCATCAGTTGGTTTCTTTCCTGAAGTTAGTCACTTAACGACAGCGCTGTGCACCTGGTCTGTTGCCAGCAGCTGTGCCAGGCAGCGCCCAGCCTCCTCCCTGGGTCTCCTCAGCACCGTGACCTCCTCAGGGGTGGCTTTCAATGATTCGTCGCTGCCCCTGAGAGTTCTCTTCTCCCAGTCAAGTTGAGGAAACATGTTTGTGTGCTTGCCGCTGCTTCTGTCCCTTCATTGTCTCTGTTTCAGTTGAATCCTGTTGTCAGGCTGCATGGATTAGGCTCCAAGCCTCCAGGCAGGGCTCTGTTTCTGCGTGTCTCCCCGGGTGTGAAAGAGATGCTCAAAGAGCGTTAGGGACAGCGGGTGCAGTCCAGAGGGGACAGCCGTCTTGCCAGAACTGCCCAGTCCATTCTAAATGACGTGTCTTTGTCCTGAGGTCTCTTGGAGGGGGCTCGTTATCACCGAGCCCATTTTGATTTCAGTGTCAGCCTTTCTCAGCGAAAGATGACATGTTGGCTGCTGTGACCAGGCCTTCCTGTGGCCAGCAGGAGCCGGTGCTGTGGTTTCCCCAGCAGGTTGTGTTGCTCTGATGAGAGAATCAGACTGATGCGTGCTTCCGTCTGTCAGAGTATCACTAGCCTGCTTGTGCCCCTGCTGGTTTCTCAGCGATCTGAGGTGCAACTCTGATTGACATTTCTTTCCCCCAGAGAATTGCGGAGTTTCCTGGGTTGTTCAGCTTGTTTAGCACAATTCCTTACATGTCTGAGACCCATCAGTAGGAGAGTGGATAAACACATGTGACATTCCTGCAAGGGGCATTCTTTATACAGCAGTAAAGAGAGGCAACTGGGCTGTAACAGCGTGGATAAATCTCACAGACTTGGAAACAGTGAACGAAGCCTCATACAAAAGAGTGGTCTGATTCCTTTTAGAACAGGCAGAACCAATCTGTGGTGGAATGAAAACAAATCCATGGGAGTTCCTGCTGTGGCTCAATGGTAACAAACCCAGCTGGTATCCATGAGGACGTGGGTTCAATTCCTGGCCTCACTCAGTGGGTTGAGGATCCGGTGTAGCCCTGAGCTGCCGTGTAGGTCTCAGGAATGGCTCAGATCTGATGTTGCTGTGGCTGTGGTGTAGGCCGGCAGCTGCAGCTCCGATTCGATCCCTAGCCTGGGAACTTTGATATGCTGCAGGTGTGGCCTTAAAAAAAAAAAGGAAAATAAATCTATGGTGGGGGGGACTGATGGGGAGGGTGCCTGGGGGTGCTTTCTGTGCTGATGGCTATGCTTTTTATTTTGATACATAAAATCTCAACCGATGTATAACTATTTACTCATTTCACCACATGTAAATTTCCTTCCTTCCTTTCTTCCTTCCTTCTTCTTCTTCTTCTTTTTTTTTTTTTTTTTTTGTTCTTTTTAGGGCTGCACTATGTAGCATGTGGAGATTCCCATGCTAGGGGTCTCGTTGGAGCTACAGCTGCTGGTCTGCACCACAGCCACAGCAATGCAGGATCTGAGCCGCATCTGTGACCTACACCATAGCTTACAGCAACACTGGATCCTTAACCCACTGAGCGAGGCCAGGGATGGAACCCGCAACCTCATGGTTCCAAGTCGGGTTCGTTTCTGCTGCACCATGATGGGAACTCCCATGTAAATTTTATTTCAAAAGAGAAAATCTATAAACAAATACTGAACTCTCCATAATGATATGTCTATTGAAGTATTTAGGGGGGAGTGTACTGATAACTGTGGCTTACTTTGGAATGCACCAGAAATGAGATGGATTGACAGATGAATAGAGGCATGGATAGACAGAAATATGATGGCCTAATTTTAGTGATTGTGTTAATGGTGGAATTAAGATGGTGGGTACATGGGTGTTTGTTGTATTGTTCTTTTAACTTTGCTGTCTGTTTGACATTTTTCACAATAAAATGTTGGGAGAACAAGATTCTTATGGTTGTGGTGAGGATAGGACAGATTTGGGAGAAATCCCCTGCTGTCCTTGGAGACATACTCATAAATTTGTGTTTAGCAATGAGTTAAAAGCATGGCATTTAATGGCGCAAGTGATGTCATCAGGGAAATCCCCATGGAATCTGGGTTGGGGGGAAATGCATGCTTTTGTAAAGTGTGTTTGTGGGGTCACGTTTACATCTGAAAGGATTACCGTGGCTCCCTGAGCCCTTAATTTGCTCCTTCCCGGTGGACAGCCTGGGGAGAGGCCTCCCAGTAAATGGAAATGAGCTGGGTCCTGCCGTGGAAGGGCCTTTCTGCGGAGGAAAGATAAGCCCGCAGCAGAGACCCTTGGCATGGAGGTGGCCATCTGGGGTGCTTTCTGGCTAATTATCTTCTGGGCTCTGTTCTGCAGTGTTTTTCTAACTCCAGGATTTGACGTAACGACTCTGTACAGAATTCTCAGCCTCTCTTGAGTTGTCGAAGCGGGGCTGGCGGCTGTTCTGTACCAAGTCCTAACAGAGGGGGCCCGCCCTCCGCTGGGATCCAGGGGGCTGTCCCAGACTGGATGCAGCAGAGTTGCAGTCATCAGACACCTCGCAGGAGAACCTCTGCCTCAGAGGAAGCTCCTGATCTGTGGGTACATTTAGGGCATGTGTGAGAAGCGGGGGTAGGGAGAGTGGAAAAGAATGAAAGCATTATTCTAAGGAGCTGCTTTTATTTATAGATTCTCCTAATTCTATTAAAACGAATGCCAGAGGGTTATAAAACTTGGAACACAGAATGCATAATAGCAATGAAAGGGCGTTAGCGAAAATGGGGAACAGTGGTAAAATGAGCAGAGAGTCTTCGCACCAAGAGGAAGATGTGACTTTTTCTGAATTAAAATCGTCTGAGTGCATGCCCGCACAGGGAGTGTGAATTAAAATAACGACTTTGGTCAGGAGAGAACTTGGAAGGGAACAGAAGATATTTCATAATGAAAAGGAGAACGTGTTGGCTGACTGACTCAAGGGGCACACAAAGACAGGGATTACCCTAATTACATTAGAGAGACAAATAAATAAAATGTCATCACTGTAAAAGGAAATAAAACTAATTAAATACTTAATGTGCTCTAAGAGGAGTTGGCAAAATAAAATGTATGAAATACAACAAGCATGTAAATAGCCATCATTTGCCTGCTTTGTTCCATCCACCAGTGAGGCGCCTTACCTCCCCCATGTGTAAAACAAGGGATTTCTGATTCCTGAAATAACACATTAATGAGACAGAACACAGAGTAAATAAATAGCCACTTACAGTAGAAAAGCTAGAAGAAAGAAATGTTTTTAAATGAATGAGTCGAAGGAGTTTAAAAATGAATGAATTGCATGAATTGAAGGTGTTTAAAAATATACACTTAAGCGGGAAAGCAACAGAGGTACCTTATAAGTTAAAAATCTAATGAATGAGGGTGTGCAAGAAGGTGTGTCTTTTTACTGCCAGTAACTTAACGTCCTGGGCTTTTTTTTTTTTTTTTTTTACTTTTTAGGGCCGCACCCACAGCATATGGAGGTTCCCAGGCTAGGGGTCCAATCGGAACTATAGCCGCTGGCCTACATCACAGCTGCAGCAGCACCAGATCTAAGCCATGTCTGCAACCTACACCACAGCTCAGGGCAACGTTGGATCCTTAACCCACGGAGCGAGGCCAGGGATCGAACCCGCATCCTCATGGATACTAGTTGGATTCGTTTCTGCTGAGCCACGACAGAACTCCTCTCTGGGCTTTTTCTACTGAAGAATAGAAGTCACTAGCTTGGAGTAACACCAGGCCTGAAGCGCACGCTCATGTTAACGCTAATAACATTGCCAGCACAGTGATTACTGTTAATACCAAAAGAGGGAAATACGTCCTTTCTGTCTCTCCCTTTTTTTTTGGCTGCTCCCTCAGCATACGGAAGTTCCCAGGCCTGGAATTGAACCTGAGCCCCAGCAGTGACAATGCCGAATCCTTAACTGCTAGGCCACCAGAGACCTCCAGCATGTCCTTTCAATGTCAAGCACTGGAGTCAGACTAGGAAAGCACCGTCTATTTTTGAAGTAGGAATTCAAAGCTAGTAAAAAGGTGTCATGGAGATTTCTTTTTTTTGGTGGTGGTGGGAAAACATGAGCTGATGTGAAAAGTTTAGGGTAGGAAAGATAGAAGCTAATTCAGACTAAGAAAGAGTGAGCCATGGTTTGGGAAGCCAAGCCGTCCTGGCCGCAGAGCATGCCCAGTAGCAGCTCCATCCAGCAGTTGGTGGGCTGCCCAGCCCCCTGCCTGGCACATTCAGCCACACTGTTATCCACCACCCCAGGGGCAAAAGAGGACACTCCTGCTTGGAATTAATTAGTTAGTGATCCTCTCTTAAGGATAAAAGAAAATAAAGTTTTAGATTAAATACTGCTTTGCCATATCAGTTAGCCTGCGGGCACCTGGGAACCAAAGTAGAAGCTTAGGAAGGAATAGTTTGTTGCCTAGACGTGGCCGCATCGGGCCTGGAGCAGCTCTCTACAGTGTGCGTTTACCTGTGGATTATGACTGACACATCCACGTTCATTCCAGTGGAGAACTATGTACCTGGAGATGCTCGGTTTTTAGCCCTTTCCCGGATAAGAAGAGCCCAGACTGTTTTTAGTCTGGGCATCACTCAGGACGGATTGCACAGAACACTGACTCTCATTAAATAAGCAAGAGTCGTAATGTGACTCCGGGGATGGGAGGGCAGCTGGTGGGTTGTCTTCTTTTCTGCTGCTCCTCCCATAAGAGCCAAAGCGCCCCACGATACATATTTTTCATTTTATGGGACCATTTTGATCTGGTAGCTCTGGCAGTCAGAGCCAGTTGCCAAACCACAGGCTGTAGAATCAGAAGAGCCAGATTCTTATCCCAGTACTTTGCCTGCAAATACGGTCAGCAGTTGGGAAGCCACTTGACATGTCTGCATGTCAAATCATAATTCATCTATAAAGTATGATTGTAAGAATCACTTCTCAGATAGCATTCTCATCTGGCTTGTGGTGAGTGTCGCAGTGCGGACATAAACCTTTTTGTGGCTGAAAGGGGGTGGTGGTTATTCATGGGGCTGTGAGTGAGCCCCCCTGAACCCACACATGCTCTGTGCAGGCCTCCTTTGTGGGACACTGTGAGCACCTGCCTAGGGCCCACCCCCGTTTACCGGCGCTTGTGCAGCCCCTCCCCCACATCTTGCCTGGGCTGGTTCCATATTGATTTTGGAGGAGCAGTGGAATGCTGGGTGTTTGTGGGGTCCTGGGGTCACAGTCCGCCTTGGGATGTGAGAGCTGAAATTTTTTTTTTTGTCTTTTTGCCTTTTATGTAGAGCCGCACCCACAGCATATGGAGGTTTCAAGGCCAGGGGTCTAACAGGAGCTGTAGCTGCCGGCCTTCGCCACAGCCACAGCAATGCGGGATCCGAGCCGCATCTGCAACCTACACCACAGCTCACGGCAGCGCCGGATCCTTAACCCACTGAGCAAGGCCAGGGATCGAACCCGCAACCTCATGGTTCCTAGTCGGATTCGTTAACCACTGAGCCACAGAGAGAACTCCAGAGCTGAAATTTGAAATGATCAGATTGCTACAATTTAACTTAAGCAATAGTCTAAAAACTCCCCCGCTGAGAGTGGAGCGTTTTCATGCTGCTGGGGAGGATAGTTGCCTGTGTGCCATTGACTCCAGAGCATCTGTCAAACCGTAAATAGGATTATATTCAGACGCTAAACCAGAAGATGGCGCTTAAACCAAGGGGGCTCGTGTTGTCACTCAGCGGGTCTGGGGGTGGGCCCTCCGGGGCTGGATTGGTGCCTGGTGGTGGCTCCATCCCCTCTGCCATGTGTATCAGGGAGGCGTCTGTCCTCATGGTTGTCACTGTATGGCAGCGTGGTGGCTGATGCACCTTCAGGCCTCGTGTCCAAGTTCCAGGCAGGAGACAGGGTTGAGGGCCAAAGGTGGAGTCTTTCTCTTTTTATTTGGGAACGGTGACCTTCCCCAGGGCCTTGTGGTGACATTTCATGGGACGGACTATGTCCCTGGCTGTGCTGGCTACTGCGAGGTTAAGAAATCAGGATTTTAGATTCTACAACCTCTGTAGAGAGAAAGAGTTAGAAATTGAGGTAGTATCTGCCAGCCACACATCACAATGACTGCAGTATGTTGCCACTGTCTTATGGATGATCAGGCAGGAGGCAGCCTTGCGTCTGATTTTTTTCTTTATGGCCGCATCCACAGCATCTGGAAGTTCCCGAACCAGGGGTTGAATCTGAGCTGTAGCTGTGACCTGTGCCGCAGCTGAGGCAACAACGGATCCTTTAACCCACCGCGTGGGGAGAGGGATTGAACGCACACCTCCGAAGTGACCCGGGCCGCTGCAATCGGATCCTTAACCCACTCTGCCACAGCAGGAACTCGGGGAGCCTTGTGTTATTACAAGACAGAAGCCACGTCTTAATGTTGCTCAGAGTTAGCAGCAATTCAGAGAGGGGCATGCTCTGACCTAGCTGCTGTGGGAACACAGAGAGGACCAAGGAAGCAAGCTGGTCTCAGAACTTACTCTCCAGCGAGGGAGACATCTGCGTGGATGACCAACCAGTAGTTTAAGGTGAATTGTCCAGGAGGTGTGCGTGTGACACTGGATGGCTGGGCCGTGGGGGATCCCTTTTACTCTCCGAAGGAAAATAGTGAGGATAATGATGAACATGATGATAGGAATAATGATGGCGAGGAGGAGGAGGAGGATTATGAAGAAGAAAGTGATGGGTGGTGCTAAGAATGATAAGGATGATGACAGTGGAAAGGATGGCAAACTCTTAACTGGGTCAGAAACTACTCTCAGTGCTTGATCTCATTTACTCCTTACAGCCGCCTCCTTACAGTGGGTACCTCTCCCTGCCCCGTGTGACTGATAAGCAAATTAAGGCACCAAGAGATTAAGTAATTTATCCAGATTAGAGATGGCAGAACCATTTTTTTTTTTAGATTCCACATTTGGTTGTAATGATTGTTGCATACCTATAAATGTAATAAAATTCATTAAGTAATTTAAAAAAAAAGAAATGGTAGAACCAAAGCTGACTCCACACTTGCTGTCTTTGTTATTTTTTAATCATACATTTCAATATATATAAAATGTCCCACAACGTATGTTATTAAAAAGCATAAAAATAAAACTATTGAAGCCACCACCCAGTCCAGAGAGTAGACAGTTAATCGATATTACTTATGTATTCCTCTTTCATCTTAACCACTGTTAAGAGAGAAACTGGGGCATATTGAAAATTTTCAGAATTTATTTGAGCAAAAGTCAATTTGAATCAAGCAGTGCCAAAGGGCAAGTGTTTATGAGCCCTCTGTGGGCAGGAGTGAGGCTTTTATAGAGAAGACCCAGAGCAGAGCGAGGAAGTGATTTGATTGGCTGTAGCTTAATCGGTTGCCTTGTTTGGGAAGCTTAGTTGGCTGTTTGTGATTGATCGTCCTTAGGTTTTGGTTTCTTAATCTGGAGGCATTTACAGGCTTGGTTTTGGTTTGCTCTCATGGGCTGTTAGGACAGTAGAGCCACCTCAGCCTAATGGCCTCCTTGTTTAATTAATTTAACCCCACCCTGCTGCCACTCTCCAGCCCCACAGGGTAATTACTGTCCAAATGTACATGTATCACAGGTGCAGATATGTTTGGACAATGTGTTGTTCACTTTTGCTTTTGAGCTCCGTAAAAATAATATATTGTGTGTAGTGTTCTGGGACTTAACCTTTTTTTTTTTTTTTCAGTTAACATCATGTTTCCAAGGCTTGGCCACATTATAGCTACAGTCCCAGCCTAGCTGTGGTTCATTTGTTTTTATTGCTATACAAATATTCATTGGCCAAGAAGTCATGATGTATCTGTCCTTCTCTTGGCAATGAATGTTTGTGATTTTTACTAAGAACATTGTTGCTAAGAACAGCCTTGTACGTGACCTCTGGAGCAGCACAGGCCAGAGTTTCTCTTGAGTACGTGCCTGGAATTGGGATGACTGGGTTTCTGTATACGGATACCAATGCTTTGTCAGTTACAGGTGTGGGAAATCGTATTTCCCAGTTTGTGGACTTTTTAAAAACCCGTATAGGTATCTTCTGATTAAATAGAATTTTACTTAATTGCATGTATCAATCTTTTCTTTTTTATAGTAGTTTTATTAGGATATAATTCATGTACCGTAGGATTTACCTATTGAAAATGTACAATTCATTGGTTTTTAGTGTCTATTTCGTAGAGTTGTGCTGCCATCAGTGGGATCAAGTTTAGAGCATTTCATCACCGCAGAGAGAAACTCCACACCCATCAGCAGCCACGCCCTATCCCGGCACTCCCCCAGCACTAAGCAACAGCTAATCTGTTTTCTGTCTCTACAGATTTGCCTCCTTTGGATATTTCGTGTAATGGAATCGTACAATATGTCTTTCTTATGACTGGCTGCTTTCCCTTAGCATATTTTCAAGATTCATTCATTTTATGATAGATACCGGTACATATAAAATGTACCAGTACATTTATTCTTATTTCTAAATAATATTCCACTGTATGGATATGCCAGTATATGGATGTTTTATTTGTATGTCAGTTGATGGACATTAAGTTGTTTCTGCTTTTCTGGTTCTTACGAGTAATGCTGCTGTGATTTTTTTTTTTTTTTGGTGTTTTTAGGACCACACCCTCAGCCTAGGGAGGTTCCCAGGCTGGTATCGAATTGGAGCCATAGCAGCTGGCCTGTGCCACAGCCACAGCAACGCCAGATCCAAGCCACATCCGCAATCTACACCGCAGCTTGCAGCAATCCCGGATCCTTTAACTCACTGAGCAAGGCCAGGGAACCAACTTGCATCCTCATGGATTCTTAACCCGCTGAGCCGCAATGGGAATTCCAATGCTATGAATTTCTGCATACAAGTTTTTGTGTGGCTTTATGTTTTTATTCCTCTAGGATTATATATAGGAGTGGAATTGCTGGGTCATGTGGTAACTTTACATTTGATCTGTTGAGAAACTACCAGATTGTTTTCTTAAGTGGCTCTATCATTTTATAGTCTCTCCACATTCTCATTACTTGTTATCTGTCTTTTGTGTTGCACCCGTCTTAGTGCTGTTGTGGTTTTGGTTTGTATTTCCTTAATGGCTGATGATGTTGAGCATCTTGGGTGTGCTTTTTTGCATATCTTCTTTAGAGAAATGTCTGTTCATATCCTTTGGGCAACTTATGATTGGTTTGTCTTTTATTATTTTATGTATATATGTATATATATATATATATAAAATATATTTTTTGCTTTTTTAGGATTGCACCTGCGGCACATTATATATTTTAGACAGAAGTCTCTTAACCAGATACGTGGTTTGCAAATACTTTCTCCCATTCTGTGGGTTGTCTGCATTTTTTTGGTAGTGCCCTTTGCAGCACAAAAGTTTTTTCTTTTTTCATCCGTTCTTTTGTTCTGTGTCTTTTAATTGGTATATTTAGACCATTCACACTTAAAGTCGTTGCTGATATTGTCAGATTAATATCTACTGTGTTTATAATTATTTTTTTGTATTACATTTGGTCTCTTTCCCACTTTTTCTACCTTCTCTGATTATAATGGAGCCTTTTGGGTAATTCTATTTTATATCCACACTTAGCGTATCATTTATAGTTCCTTAAGCAGTTATTTTTATTTTATTTTTTGCTTTTTAGGGCTACACCTGCGGCATGTGGAGGTTCCCAGGCTAGGGGTCGAATCGTAGCTACAGCTACCAGCCTACACCACGGCCACAGCAACGTGGGATCTGAGCCGCATCTGTGACCTACATCACGGCTCACGGCAAAGCCTGATCCTTAACCCACTGAGCGAGGCCAGAGATTGAACCTTCAACCTCATGGTTCCCAGTCAGATTCTTTTCTGCAGTGCCACAAGGGGAACTCCCTAAGCAGTTATTTTTAGAGATTTCCTTTGAGTTCCCAATGTATACTGTTAACTAATTTAAGTCTACCTTCAGATAACACTGTGCCATTTCACAGGTGGTGCAGGTATCTTGTAACAGAGCATTCCCGGTTTCTCCCTCCCGTCTCTGCTGCAGCCTGTCTCTTCTTCTGTGGATGGTGGTTCTTTTGCCCTTGCTGAAGAAACCCTTCCTTACCCAAGGTCAGAGGGATCTCCCGTGTCACGTCACAAAAGGCAGCAGACAACACCTCGGCCCTTTCTTTGTTATAGCCCTCATCCCACCACTCCAGAGCCAGTGCGGGCACACAGTCATTGCTGGGCACGTCTGCTAGGCTCTGTGTTCTGGAGCTGGGAGATAACCCCAGAGGGGCCCCTGGGTGCTTTGGACATACCGTCAGGGGGACCTGGTTCATGAGCAGAATACAGAAGGGTTGACCTTAGTTAGAGACAGGACCTGTGGGCCACAGTGGCATTTCGGGGATGTGGGGTCGCTGGGTTCAGAGTTCGTATGTAACAGCTGGAGGTCTGGGACCCCTTCCCCAGTGCACAGCCTCCTGGGAGGGGCCCGCGGAGTCTTGGGAAGGTGTGAGGAAGGGCTTTTGCATACACCTGCTGCTCTTGTCCGGCCCTCCCTTCAAGGTGGCCGGTCCTTACTTGGTTTTTGAGGGGGCTCTGGGTCTGGGCACTGAAATACTGAGTAGGTTTCAGCTTCTCCATGTCCAGTGGCATTTTTGTCAGGCTGCCCCTCTTTTCCTGGGTCTCACTCCATATCTTTGCTCAGGGTCATCCTTGCACCCACCCTCCTGGCCTTTGACCGCTGTGCCCACAGCCAGTTTCTACTGCTCAAGCTCCCATGGTTCCCCCTGAGAGGTGGTGCGGTGTCCCTTGGTCACCTGCAGGGTGGAGAGGACAGCCACCACGGAGGCCTGGAAGGTTGTGGCCCTGCCTCCCCCAGCACTGTCTTTGCTCCTCGGTGAAGGTGGGTTGGTGGGGGCACTTCAGCAGGTTTCGGAGAGATCCCGCCAACGTTCCCGTTTCCCTGGGTCCCCACTAGCTCCCAGCAACAGCATGTGGGACCTTGTTAGACATACAGAGGCTTGGACCCCGCTCCAGGCCTGCTCCATCGAAACCTCTGGGGGCGGGACCAGCCCACAGGGGCTCAGTGCGTGGGAGTCTGGGGAGCTGCTGCCCCACAGGGTGTCAGGAATCCCAGCCACAGGTTTTGGCTCGTCTTGATGTTAATTAGCCAGTCTTCCCGCCTGTAAGCTCCCCCTGAGTGACTGAGTCACCCCTCCCCGATTGTGAGGAGGGGACCCACGCTGGGGTCTGGCTCTGTCTGGACCATTTACCTGCCATCCCCTGTTCTCCATGGTCTGGGTCTGCCGGGTGCACTGGCTGTCTCCTCCCCAAGTAGCTCCTGGACTCCAGAGCCAACTCGTTTTGTGGGTCTAGGTTGCCAGGGGCAAGGACTGGGTCTGCTGAGAGGCAGAGGCGGAGAGCAGCCTTGGAAGGCTTCTTTGCAGAGCTGAGCCTCTTCCCTCGTAGCCGGGGGAGAGTTGTTTCTGTAGATGGGGGAGGTCTGTGCTCCGTCATGGCCAGTGTCTGCGCAGGTCTGATGGGCCCACCTCCTCCCATCTTTCCCAACATAAGTAACAGTTACCTGGGAGTCTGAGCATTTCAGTGTTTTGTTTTGACTCTGGAGCCTTAGAAATCACACGCTGGGGCTGCGGAGGGGGCCTTCTGGTTCTCCACAGGTGTTCTTCTTTTTTTTTGTATTTTTGATTTTTTTTTGTCTTTTTGCCTTTTTTAGGGCCGCACCCGTGGCATATGGATGTTCCCAGGCTAGGGGTCCAATTGGAGCTGTAGCCGCTGGCCCCCAACACAGCCACAGCAACGCGGGATCCGAGCCGCGTCTGCAACTTACACCACAGCTCATGGCAACGCCGGATCCTTAACCCACTGAGCAAGGCCAGGGATCGAACCCGTAACCTCATGGTTCCTAGTCGGATTCATTAACCACTGTGCCATGATGGGAACTCCATCCACGGATGTTCTTAATGGTTTTAGCTTTTAATTTCTCTTTCCTCCGTATCCTCTCCAGGTCTGTAAGCAGAGTCTACGTGGTTCTGAAACCTTAGCAGCCACTGTTGCAGTGGCCTCTGTTCTCACCAGGGCCCCACCTCCTCCGGCGTGTCATCCCCAGATCATATGTGTAATCCTGGGTGCTCGGGGCCTGTAACCCAGTGCTTCAGATTACCCTTAGTCGCACACCTGCATACCCTGTCCCATTGCTCCTGGAATGGATGCACGACCCCAAATCAGAGTCCCGTTTTAAACGGTCTGTTCTAAGATCACTTCCAATGACTGTATCAGTCAGGATCTCAGCAGGAGAGATTAGGGTACTTTGAGGAGGGTTAATAGACTAACCTTTCCAAAGGTATGGGCAGAGTTCAGGGAAACCACCTCGGACTAGGGACAGCACAGTTTTTATCCCATGGCTCCAAAAGAATATGGAGGGAGATGTGGTGGAGCCTGGTAGGAGAGATGGTTTTGACCGGGTGCCTTGAGGACAGCAGTGGCTCTCGGGAGACCAGCCTGCCTGAAGGGACCCTGCTGGATAGGCCAGCGTCCCTCTCCTCCCTCTTGCCTTGGATCCCTTCCCAGGTTTCTGTGACCAGACCCCTCCCTTAGCCAGAGGGCAGAGATCTCCCTGGTTCAGTGCCTGGGGCAGAGTGCCGCGTGGAGGAAGTTGGAAAGTGGATTTAGGGGCTTGTTCTCAGGGTTCTAAAAGTTGTAGTTTTACTTCTCACTCTGAAGTACTCCATCTAGCTTGAATTTGTTTTTGTGTTTGATGTGAAGAACGGATTTAACCTTTTTCCCATATGAATTTCCCAGCATCATCAGTTAAGTCTCTCATTTTAACCCATGTTTCATGATAAATCAAGTTCTGCATTTATATGAGTTTATCTCTCCTTTCTGTCCCATGGGTTAATTTGTCTGTCCCTGACCCAGCACCTCACAAACTTTTGTATAAGGCTTGATATCTTTTAGGGCAATTTTTTTTTTTTCCGGAATATCTGGTCTGTTCTTGGCCCTTTGTTCTTCCATGTTTACTTTGAATCAATTTGTCAAGTTCCGCCAAATAAACAAACAAAAACCCTGTTTGAAACTTGACTGAAAATTTACTTAGTATATAAATCTGTGATATAGTTGTTATATCTTTATGATAAGGGGGTCTCCCTGTCCATGAATATAGTATACCTATTTATTTAAGTCTCCTTTAACGTCTGTTAGCAAAGTCTGTAGTTTTCTACACATAGGACTTCTACCTCTTTTATTAAAAGTAGAGATACCTTTTCTTTTTCTTTTTCTTTTTTTTAGGGCATATGGGAGTTCTCAGGCTAGGGGTCATATTGAAGTTGTAGATGCCGATCTACTCCACAGCCACAGCAATACCAGAACTGAGCTGCATCTGCAACCTACTCCACAGCTCATGGCAACGCTGGATCCTTAACCCACTGAGCGAGGCCAGGGATCGAACCTGCAACCTCGTGGATACCAGTCAGGATTGTTACCGCTGAACCGCAGTGGACACTCTGATACCTTACATTTTCTAACAGTTGTTGCTAGTATATAGAAATGCAATTGATTTTTTAAAAATATTGTTCTTATTTTCAGCCACCTTGCTTTTGTTAAACTCCCTTATTTTTTCTAATAACTTGTCTATGGATTTATTATGGTTTTCCTGTGTAGATAGTCATTTCATCTGTGAATAATGTTACTGTTGTTTCTTCCTGATTTAAGCTATTTACTTGTTTATTGGTGGTGGTACTGGGCCTTCAGTATAATGATGAATAAAAACATTGGTTTTGGACATTCTTACCTTGCTATTGATTTTAAAGGGCATGCTTCCAGGATTTCCCTGTTAAGGTTGATCTATGCTATTTGTTTTTTTATAGATAACTTTCTAACAGGTTAAGGAAATTCCCTTTTCTTTCTAACTTGCTAAGAGCTTTTTATCATATGGGTTTCGCGTTTTAGCAAAAGTTTTCTTACATCTCCTTTAATCTGTTAAATGTAATGTGTTAACGTTTATTGATTTTTCTCATGTTGAAATCTTGCATTTATGGAACAAAACAAACTTGGTCACGTGGATTATCTTTTTTACTCATTGCTGAATTTGGCTTTCTGATATTCTAGTTAGAAGTTGACTTCTGTATTTATGAGCAAAATGAATCCGTGATAGTTCTTTCTTATACTGTCTTTGCCTAGTTCTGATGTTGAAGATAGTCTGACCTCATAAAGTTTTACTCTTTTTCTACTCTCTGGAAGAGTTTGTGCAAGACTGGGAGGATCTACACCTTGGTTTTAGTGGAGCCTACCTGTACCACTGTAGGCCTGTTTTGTGAGAAAAAAAGATGTTTAATACTGCTTCAGTTTCTTTAATGGAAAGTCTGACACCTTGTAACTATTTCCTTTTTCATTAGTTTTTATAAGTTACAATTTTTCAAGGACTTGTTCATGCTAAATTTTCAAATTTATTAGCTTAACACTACTGATAGTATTTCCCTATTACTTTTAAGTCCTCTGCGTAATCTGGAGCTGTACCTCTCTTTTCATATATAACATTAGTTCTTGTGCCTTCTTTCATTTTTTCTTCATCACTGTTGCCATGAGTGTGCCCGTCTTCTTAGGTTTTTAAAGAACTACTTTTGGCCTTGTTTATTCTCTTTATTATAAATATGTTTTCTATTTTTACAGGATTATGCTTCTAGCTTTATTATCTCCTTTCTTCTCTGGTTTATTTATTTGTCTGTGTTTTCAGTTAAACACTTAATCTCATGAATTTTCAGCATGTCCCCTTCTAATTTGAACACCTAAGGGTATACGTGTCCCTTCCAGTGTCGTGTTCACTGATGCTTATCAGTTATTGCATGTGGCATTTTCATTCCTTCCATTCTGTGTATTTGATCCCCATTATGCTGTTTTCTTTGATGCACGAGTCACATGTGTTTGTTAACTTCCAAGTGTGGGATTTTTGAATGCCTCTTTATGTGACTGACATCCAGCTTAATTGCATTGCCATCAGAGACTGTGCTGTCTCCGAAATCAATTATTTGATGCTTTGGGGGGACTTGCTTTTGGCTCAGATACTGGCTCGGATTTTAAGAACACCCTGTGTATCTGGAAAAGAGTGCGGTCCTCTGTCCTTGAGTGCAGAGTTCTGTGTCCTCTGAACACCTCTGGATAGAGCTGTTCCAGTCCTCTCAGGGTCCAGTGACTTCCTGACCAGGTGACCCTCTGCTCTATATCCCTGTGTCTTTTGGCCTCCGGAGTCGGAGACTCGTTCAGGAGGAAGAGGTATCTGGCTGCCCTGGAAGATGAGGAAGATTCTGTCTGATGGAGAGGAGGGGGGCCTGGATAGAGGCAGCAGCATAAAAGCTAGTGGGAGGAGGCCAGGGAATGGTGTAGCTTCTGGGAAAAGGGCCAGCGGAGAAGGGGCAGACTGAGGCATGGGCCAGGAGCCCTGAGAAAGCCCTCTCCCTTTTTTTTTTTTCATTTTAGGGCCACACCTGCAGTATATGGAAGTTCCCAGGCTAGGGGTCGGATCGGAGCTACAGCTTCGGCCTACACCACAGCCACAGCAATGTGGGATCCGAGCCACATCTGTCACCTGCACCACAGCTCACAGCAGCACTGGATCCTTAACCCACTGAGCAAGACCAGGGATTGAACCTGCAACCTCATGGATCCTAATCAGATTCGTTTCTGCTAAGCCACAATGGGAGCTCCCAGAAAGGCCCTTTTAAAGAAGAGAGGCAGGAAAGAGTTGTACAAGGGGCAAAGGAGAGGACCTACAGAAAAGAGGAAGCAGAGGGTGTATGACTGCGGCAGGGGGCTGGGCTGTGCTATGGTGGAGCGTGTGCTTTGGTCACTAGGAAGCTCAACAGTGCTGAGGGTCTACTGTGGTGGGAGAGTGGTGGTCAGGGAGGAGTTTGGGGTGTTGGGCCTGGCTGGGGTCATGCTCAGGTTGCTGGATGGAGGCATTTGGGAGAGAATGAAGGGAGTTTTGAGGCCAGGGTGTCAAAAGGGTTATTTACCAGTGTGTCAAAGTCACGTGTGGCAAAATGGTGACAGAAGAGGAGGCGAGCCCCTGACCGAGCCCCTGACCGGCAGAAAGGAGAGGATAGCCAGGAATGTGCAATGCAGCAGTGGTGTGGACTTGAGAAGAGGGAACTTGGGGGTTCTGAGCTGTGTTGGCCTGGAGGTGTCCTTTACTGGGAGGATGACCACAGTCACCTTCCTTAGTACCCAGCCCAGGATGCTTCTGAGAGAGAAGGGGAGCCCTGAATACCTAAAGCCAGGCACCAGCACTGAGAAAACCAGGACACACTGTCTACTGGGGAGTTCCCAGGCAAGTGGGAGCTTTCAGCTAAGATAAGAGGGGGAAAGGAAATACCAAATGGTAGAGTTTTTTATTTGTTTGTTTGAGGCTATTTTAAAAGAGTAATCAATTGTGACAAAACACATGTAACGTAAAATTTACGATTTTAACCATTTTTCAGTGTACAATTCAGTGACATTCTGCACATTCACGTTTTTGTGCAGCCGTCACCACTGTCCCGCTCCAGAACTCTCTGTTTTGCAAAACTGAAGATTAGTATCTATTCAACACTAACGCTCCCTCCCCCGAGTCCCTGGCAACCCTCATTTTACTTTCTGTCTCTATGAATTTGAAAGACTCCAAGTACTTTGTAGGAATGGAATCTTATAATATTTATCTTTTTGTGACTGGCTTATTTCACATAGCATAATGTCCTCAAGGTTCATCTGTATTGTAGCCTATCTCAGAATTTCCTTCCTTTTCAAGACTGAATAATATCCCATTGTAGAGATAGATCGCATTGGGTTATCCACTCATCTGTCGGTGAATACCTGCGGCTCTTATGCATAGTGCTGCTATGAACACTGGCTGCAAAGATCTCTTGGAGATACTGTTTCTCATTCTTTAAGATGTATACTCAGAAGTGGAATTGCTGGATCATCTGGTAATATTTTTTGGCTGTACGTAGAGCGTGCAGAAGTTCCCAGGCCAGGGACTGAACCTGCTACAGTAGCAATCCGAGCCACAGCCGTGACAACAGCAGATCCTTAACCCACTGCAGCCCCAAGGAACTCTGCATCATATGGTAATTTTTTTTTGTTTTTTTGTCTTTTTATGGCCACACCCGCGGCATATGAAGGTTCCCAGGCTAGGGGTCCAATCGGAGCTACAAACGCCAGCCTGCACCACAGCCACAGCAACACTGGATCTGAGCCTCGTCTTTGACCTACACCATAGCTCACAGGGCACACCAGATCTTTAACCCACTGAACAAGGCCAGGGATTGAACCTGCATCCTCAAGGATACCAGTCGGTTTCATTAACCACTGAGCCACGATGGGACCTCCATCATACGGTAATTTTGTGTTTATCTTTTTGAGGAAGCACAGGGCCGTACAATTTTCCATCCCCACCAGCAGCGTACAAGGGTTCCGGTTTCTCCGCATTCTTGCCAACACAGATTATTTTTCATTTTTTAATTTTTTAATAGTAGCCATCCTAATTGGCATGAGATGGTATCCCACTGTGGTTTTGGTTTGCCTTTCCCTAAGGGCCCTTTCTGTCAAGCATCATAGGCCAGGCATATACCTTCTTTGGAGAAATGTCTGTTCAAGTCCTTGGCTCATTTTTAAACTGCCTTGGGTTGTTGTTGAGTTGTCTGAGCTCTTTATATATTCTGGATATTAACCCCTTTCCAGATATATGGCTTGCAAATATTTTTTCCTATTCCATTAGAAAAATAGACATTCCCAAGGGTTCAATGAGAGGAGTTAGTAGACGGGCTGGGTGAGGTTATTCAGGGAGCAAAGGGTAGGGAAAGGGGCCTGGAGGTGGTTTGCGTGTATGGGACGAATGAGTGGCAATTGGTGTCTGACCCCGAGGTGGTGGTTCAACCATGTAACACACATGTGGGTGGCTGGGGTGAGGGAGATTGGGCGGCCGTATTAGATGGGCAGCAGGGATGGCTGGCCACATGAAGCAGGAGGTATGGAGGGGGCCGAGCATCTGGGGCTTCCCCCAGCGTACCCAGGGGTGTGATTACAGACCCTTGCAGACTCAGATCTCCGGATGCCCAGAGCAAGGTGGTGATGATTTCTTTGACTTGGGGGCAGGAGAGCCTGTCAAACGAGTTGCACTTTAGTTTCTTTTTCTGTTTTTTTCTTCTATCCCAAAGCCTTTCTTCCTTGGCTGAGAAAAGCCACACACACAACCAACCAATTTGAATATGAGGCCTGCAGAACCACAGTGGAACCGCTGGTAGTAAATAGCTAGGCCCAGAAAAGAATTCTTGAGGAAAGTTCCGTGGCATGTAGGGGTCATCCAATGAAACGGAAGGCAATTTGTTTTTCTCCAAGTGAGGCGGACGTGGAGGACTCATGCAGAAACTGACAGGTATACCAAAAGCTGTTGACTGTAGCTTGGATTTGGGGAAGAAAGACGTTAGAGAGGTGACGTGTTGAGTAATCATACCCATCACTGAGAATCTGGGTGATCTTTGACAGCGTTTGTGTCTGTCGTGGTCACTGGGGAGAAACAGTGAAAGGAGCTGAGGTACTAAGCACTGTGGAGCCAGAAGTGGCGCGGGCTGCAGAGCCAGGCGCAGGCCCTGCAGGTGGGAGGTGGTCCCGAGGGGCGAGCCAACACTGAAGGCCTTCCAAGGGAACGTGTGCCCACCCCGCCCCAGGTGTATTTTAACAATGTTTTTAGAAAATAGGAATAGTTATCAACATGTTTTTAGAAAATAGGAATAGTTATCAACATTGAAACATTGGGAGATTTCAGATAAGAATGTAGGTTTCCAGTCTC
The DNA here is from genome assembly GCA_004024745.2 of Catagonus wagneri. NCBI lineage: Eukaryota > Metazoa > Chordata > Mammalia > Artiodactyla > Tayassuidae > Catagonus > Catagonus wagneri. The sequence goes on along the minus strand of PVHT021183530.1, from coordinate 13,349,355 downwards.
TCTTTTTTCATATCATTCTATTATTACAAAATTTAAGAGTCACATTTTAAGGTTGGACATTATAGGAGTTCCCTTTGTAGCTCGGCAGGTTAAGAACCTGACTAGTGTCCATGAGGATGTGGCTTTGATCCCTGGCCTCACTCAGTGGGTTAAGGATCTAGAGTTGCCGCGAGCTGCAGTGTAGGTTGCAGATGCAGCTCGGATCTGGCATGGCTGTGGCTGTGATGTAGGCTTGCAGCTGCAGCTCTGATTTGACCCCTAGCCCAGGAACTTCCATATGCCACAGGTGCAGCCATTAAAAAAAAAAAAAAAAGGAAAAAGAGTAAAGTTGGACATTATAATACAGGCATGATAAATTCAGTATTACCTACTATTTTTAAAAATAATATTTGGAGTTCCCATCACGGCTCAGTGGTTAACGAATCCGACTAGGAACCATGAGGTTGCGAGTTCCATCCCTGGCCTTGCTCAGTGGGTTAAGGATCCGGCGTTGCCGTGAGTTGTGGTGTAGGTTGCAGATGCGACTCGGATCCCGCGTTGCTGTGGCTGTGGTGTAGGCCGGCGGCTACAGCTCCTGTTAGACCCCTAGCCTGGGAATCTCCATATGCCACGGGTGCGGCCCTAGAAAAGGCAAAAAGACTAAATAATAATAATAATAATAATTTTTATTTTTTAGACTGAAGTATATTTAATTCATAATGCTATGTTAGCTTCAAGTGTACAGCAAAGTGATTCAGTTATATATATATATGTATACACACACGTCTAGTCTTTTTCACAGTTTTTTCCATTATAGGTTATTACACAATATTGAATGAAATTCCCCATGTAGTACAGTAGGTCCTTGTTTTTTATCTGTTTTATATGCTAATCCCGAGCTCCTAATTTATTCCTCCCCACCTCACCTTATTTAGAAAAATGGCAGAGCTCGTCCCTTCCCCACAGGCAAAGAGGGAAAGTGACCCCGGAGCGCCAGTGTCCTCTCGGGACAGACTCCCTTTACCACACCTGAGGTTTCCCTTCCCCGAGGTTGGCTGGGTTGGCACCATCCTCTGGGAGGGGTCAGGACTCACTGCCCGCGAGGCTTTGGGAGAGAAGCCGCTGAGTGGAGAGAGAGCAGGTGTGGGTCCCCTGTGGCGAGGACGTGCCGTCCGTGTCTGCTGCTGCGGGGTTGGAAGCGCCAGTTCTCAGCTTGGTGAGCAGTGACCATCAACCCGGCAGGAACCTCACAGAATGTAGTGAGCGCGTCTCAGTCGGAGTTTGTCTCTGTAGACTTTGAACATGAGTGATGACAGAGACATGAATTACAGAACGGAAAAAAAGTTTTGGCCTGGAATCGATCGTACGTTGCAACCTCATTTTATCCAAGTGGATAAAGATAAAAGGGACACGAAGTCTGCCTCGGGGACCTGCAGTGTCCAGAGGATGGTCAGACCCGCGGCGGTGAGGCAGCTGGCAGCACCGTGCAGCAGCTCCTGAGCCCTCCAGGTTCCCATGAGCCCCTGGCGCAGGCTGCCCAGCAAGTGGGTACTTTTCATACTGGCCTTTTGGTCTCTGTTTAGGTGGGATTATTTTCCCCACAGGGACCACTAATAAAGAAGTGTATTTATGTATATTTTAACTGAAATCAGAGGGCAAATGGGTTTTGTTATCTGACTAACTTTGCAGCTGGCTTTGTTGCAACCCGTTTTTTTCCCCACAAAGTGAAATGCATATTATTTCTTATAGAAATGATATGAAGAAAGCTGCCTGAATGATAGTCTGCCATGTGCCAGGCCCCGTGCAAGCATTTCGCATGTCCCTCCTCCTTTAGCTTCCCTGCAGCCGTGGGTGGGGAGGGGTACTGTTATCCCCAGTGTCTGGAAAGTGAAATGCAGATCAAGGGAAATTAAGGAACTTGCCTGGGGTCTCATTTCAATTAAATGGAGGAGTTGGAATTTAGAGCCAGGCAGCCTGGCTCCAAGTCCCACAGTTGCCTCCTAGAGTCCTGCTGGTGTATCCCCCAAGGGCCCTGCAGGGCAGTGACAGGGCTCCCTTTGTTGTCACCTCCTTGCCCTCCCCTGTCTTCCCTTGAAAGCCCGGGAGAGGAGACGTCCCTTCATCAGCAAGACTCTTCATCAGCAGCCTCTCTGCGGGTCCCGTTTCCATCTCAGCTTGTGGCTTAGAGTTTGCCATCTGCGTGCCAGCCAGGCAGAAGGGCCTCGTTTGGGCTCGCTCGCCTCCCTCCGTGCTGCTCACTCCCGCGGGCCTCTCTCTCTCCCTGAGATGGGGTCCTGAGCGGTGTGTGCCTGCAGGACCCCAGGGGCTCGTGTGGTAGCTGGCTCAAAAGCAAGAGACTTGGGCAGAGAGTGAAGGCGTGACTGGGCAGAGGCCCAGTGGGCGTGTTGGGGCAGGAGCCACCCCTGGAAGCCACACCCCTGGAGGGCCTTCATCTGGCCCCTCGGCCACAGAACATGGCCACGTGCATCTGAGTGAATCACAGGCAGAGGTGAAAGGGCAGCCAGGGAGTAGGATGACCTGTGTTCTCCTGCTTCCCTTTCAAACAACTACGTCTCGCCCAGAATGAGTGCTTTTGAAGTTTTACTTTGAATATGAAAGTTCTGTCGGAGTTCCCGTCGTGGCGCAGTGGTTAACAAATCCGACTAGGGACGATGAGGTTGCAGGTTCGATCCTTGCTCAGTGGGTTAAGGATCCGGTGTTGCCGTGAGCTGTGGTGTAGGTTGCAGACGTGGCTCGGATCCCACGTTGCTGTGGCTGTGGCGAAGGCCGGCGGCTACAACTCCGATTAGACCCCTAGCCTGGCAACCTCCATATGCCGCGGGTGCGGCCCCAAAAAAACAAAAACAAAAAAAAAGTTCTGTCAAAATTTTTCATTGCCAAGTATTCAACAAACCATAATGTTAGCATGAAAGGCACAGAGAAAAGCTGATCCAGCCTCTCCCCAGAGGGAGTAGAAATGGAGGTGGGCGATGGCAGAGACCTGAGCTGCCAAGGTCCCCAGCTCCTTGCACCAGAACTGCATGGAAAGCCCCAAATGCTGCAGTAGAAGGGCCAGGACAGAACTGGTGTGTGAAGCCCTGTTTTTAGTTTATAAACCAGGATGTGCTTTGCAGCTGGGAAAGGGTGTCCCTTAAGTTGTCTGTTGGTGAAATCACGACAGCTGCCTTCTCAGTAGCTTCTTCACTTTTAATTACTGGCTTGGGGTTGAGTCACAGAAGCCAAATGACAGCGCGTGTTTTTCTTTCCCTCTGTTTTTAATTGGTGCTGTTGAGTTTGGGCACTAATGTGGTTGGACTAAAGGTTTCAATCTCTTCGTAAAATCTAAGCCTCCTGTCTCAGCAGGGCAAGCCCCTGAGAGCCCAGCTCTGAAGATGGGTCATGGGCTGCCTGGTCAGCAGACCATCAAGGCCGTCACTTGGGATGGGCGTCAGGATATAAGAAAGGTGGGGGTGATGGGTCAGGTGAACGCGGGCTGGCTCAAGGGCGCGGCCGTCCCCTCCCTGATATCTCTTTTTCCCTTTAGGGGGAACCACAGGAAAGAGAGGGAAGCAGGACGGGGCTGAGCTTCCTGGAGGAAGAGTAGTTAGTGGTTACAGCAGAACAGCGTGGTTGCTGGGCTCTGGTTTCTGTCCTGGGCTCTTTGGGGCCGGCTGCACCTTCCCCCTCTCAGGCCTCCGAATGCCGCTGCCACTGGAGCTGAGGTCCCCAGCACCCGGAGTGACACCAGAGAGGAGTCCCTTTTAGGAACGGTGGGATAAGAATGTAGAGGAGATGTTTTTAAAAAATATACATAATAGGAGTTCCCGTCGTGGCTCAGCGGTTAGTGAATCTGACTAGGAACCATGAGGTTGCGGGTTCGATCCCTGGCCTTGCTCAGTGGGTTAAGGATCCGGCATTGCTGTGAGCTGTGGTGAAGGTTGCAAACGCGGCTTGGATCCTGCGTTGCTGTGGCTGTGGTGAAGGCCAGCAGCTACAGCTCCTGTTAGACCCCTAGCCTGGGAACCTCCACATGCAGCAGGTGCGGCTCCTAGAAAAAGGCAAAAAGAAAAAAAGTATGTATATATACACACACATAATAAAATCTACCAACTTAACCATTTTTAACTGCACAGTTCAGTGACAGTACATTCACACTGCAGTGCAACCATCACCCCATCATCTTCAGAACGTTTTCCTCTTCCAAAACTGAAACTCTGTCCCCATCAAACACTATCTCCCATCCCTCCTCCCCAAGCCCCTGGCAGTCACCAGTCCACTCTGTGTTTCTGTGATTTCGACCCTAGGGGCCTCCGGTAAATGGAATCCTACATTACTGGTCCTTTTATGTCTGGCTTATCTACTGAGCATCATGTTCTCAGGGTTCATCCCCGCTGCAGCAGGTGTCACAGTGTCCTTCCTTTTCAAGGCTGAAGAATATTTCCTTGGATACATAGATCACATTTTGTCCATTCATCCATCGATAGTCACTTGAGTTGCTTGCACGTTTTGGCTTACGAATCATGCTGCCCTGAACGTGGGTGTACAGATACCCATTCATGTCCCTGCCTTCACTTTTTTTGGGTATAGGAGCTATTTTATTTATTTATTTATTTATTTATTTATTTATTTATTTATTTATTAAGTGTAGCTGATTTACAGTGTTATGCCAATTTAATTCTGCATGCAGAGTGACCCAGTCATACATACGTATAAATTCCCTTTCTCACATTATCTTCTATCATGGACTGTTCCAGGAGATTGGCTATAGTTCCCTGTGCTGTACAGTAGGACCTCGTTGCTTATCCATTCTAATTGTAATAGTTTGCATCTACTAACTCCAGGAGCTATTTGTTTTTTAAGTGAAAAATTTAAAGATTGGTTTCTCCAAATGAGAGTGTTTTAGATATTAAAGTTTGAATTATGAACGTTTCTTTCATAAGAGCAAAAATCCTTTTTAATTTTTTTTCAAACCCTGCAGACTCCTGACCTACCTTGGTCATATAGCCCCAAACTGCAGCCCAGCACTGGCACTTCTTTCTGGGCAACCTGGGAGAGGGTCTGGTTTCCTTGGGTGCTCAGGGGACTCCTGGTATCACCTGTCTGCCCGGATGTGCTTTGCGTGGCCATTGTGCTGAAGGTCATGGATGTCTTTTACTCTGTTCACATTCTGAGTTGCTCTGTGTCTTTTCCCTGGTGAGTGTTCCAGATGATACTTTCTGAGGATAAGGCTCTCTGCCTATGTCTTCTATAATCAGCAAGAAAAAAGTAAGCATCAGGCCTCCAAGAGAGAGGAGGGTCTGGACCAATCGTCTAGCTCCCCTGCTGCAAGGACCCAGGGCTGCCTGCAACCTCAGGCATGTTTTAGGAAGGCCGCACGGTGGTGTTAACATTTTAAAATCAGTTGCCAGTATGACATTAGAAATTTGCAAGAGCTCACGTAGGATCTGAACGTTGGCTTCTCTGGAAGTGTGCTGGAGATCCACTTACACGGGGCTCCTGAGTCTGCCTGCCCCCCTCCTCCTGGTCATGAGCCCTGTGGGCATCGGGGCACCTCTTCCACATGGAAACCCAGCACATTGCAGAGTAGTCAGTGGGCAGCGGGGACACATGGGGTGAGCCCATTCTCACCATCAAATCAGCCACACGGGGTTGGGTGTGGTTGGGTTTAGAAATCCAATAAAATGGCTAATTCCAGACTGGCATGAAGAAATCTTTAACCGGAAAACGGTTTAAAAGGAAGTCCTTCCGAAAGATTGTAGAGTGCTTTGCACAGCCCTGTATGGACATTGAAGGTATAGGTTGGTTGAGTGAGGCCAGATCTGTAAATTAAACATCCACATCTGAAGCTTGACCTTGCCTTGGTGACTTCAGAGAAGGGAAAGTGAAGTCTGCTAAGTAAAAATTAATGATTTTTCAGAGATTTGTAGGAAGTCGAGCAGCTTAATTCCACACTTTGGGTGGGTATGTGTTGAAGAAAGCAATTTTAGGAGACTAGGAAATTGAGCAATAATCTTAACTTGGGTCAGAATTGTAATTATTGCAGTAACAGAATGTTGCTATGTGTCTATGTGACTGAAATGGGAAGCAGGACTTTTTAAAAAGGCTTTAAAAATAACAACAAAATGCCCATTCTTTCTCTCTGGACTTCCTTAATTGTAAATACCAGGTAACTCAGTGCTGGCTAAATATAGGTTCAGTGGCCATCTATATTTATAATTTTCTTCAGGCGGAAGTCACCAGAGCAAGACGGAATTAATTTAGTGTGTAGGGGTTTTATAGGCTCTAATTAGTTATGTTTTTCTTAAGCAGACCAAGTGGGATCAAAGACATTATATAACTGAACTCTGACGCCTGTGACTCTCAAACACAGACTCTTCTCCAAGAGCCGAGGCCCTTGGAAGACGCAGGCCCTGCAGATTAGCAGCTCCAGAAGCCGGCCCACTGCAGCTACGAGTAGACAGGGCTCAGAACATCTGTTTCCAGCTAAAGGCAGGCTTTGGGAGTGATAAACTGAATAGTTTTCTTACAAAGTCAGAAGCCTCATCTACAGCCCCGTTCATTTCTGAGACCTTGAGTTGTGACATTTTGTGACTGCTTATCAGCTGTTCCCATGAGGCAGATTCCATTTTGCTGGCTAGGGAGGCGGGTGGCAGTGGTGTGGACTGACCAAAGTATGGGCTTAGCCAGGCCCCACCCCTCTCCCAAAACCCAGCTTACAGAACTGCACCTGCATCTGAGGTCACGTCCATTGGAGGCCTGAGTGGGTGGATGGACCTTTGGAACGATCAGATGTTGTTTAGTGTGGATTCGGCATGCTCATCAGTGACTGCTGCAAATCGAGCGGGACAAATTAGATGGGGCTCTTCTCCTTTGTTTCCTAGGCTCTGCATAAAATGACAAGTCACCTTCTTTTCCTTCAGGAAGGTCATGGGGGTGCCCCAGCTTGATCCCTCCAACCTCACACCTGCCTTGTATAAGCAGGGAGGTGATCTGAAGCTGGCCCTACTCACACTTACAGGGAAAAACAGGGTAAGAAAGACTCTTCCTGTAAACACCCCCGGCCTGGGCCTCTCCCCCATCATACTTGGCCTCTGCCCCTTCCTTGCTTGGCTTTGCAAGCTGTTTATGCTCATCCCCACCTGTGGTCCCCAAGACACTCTCTCTGCACAGCCCATTTCCTTGTCATGAATAAAGGATGCTGGGCCACTTGGATGAGGTGCGGAGCCCTGCATTGCCTGCCTTGCTCAGCCCTGCATCCCTGGGAGCAGACTCACTGGCCACCTGTCCAGGGCACACAACTGGTAGGTGGTCTGTCTGACTCCACAGCCTCAGCACTGTCCTGGGAGGGGACAAAGGCAAGACAGCAGTCCTCGGGCTGAGAGTCCTGGAGTCTTGGTCACAGCTGCACTGGACAACTAAATGTAGGTACAAGAGGAGATGTGTGTTTTTCCAGTGTCACTCAAGGTCTGTTCATTTCATTGAACATTTTTTTGAACTCCTGCCATGCACCAGACCCTGCCAAGCCCTGAGGATGATGCAGATGATGGCTCCTGCCTTTGAGGAGCTTTCCGTGAAGGGAGGGAGGATGGTAGGATGGATTGCGATAGCCACGTGTAGGCAGACTGGGCCTGAGAGGTCCAGGAGGACTTCCTGGAGGCAGTGACAGCTGAGGAGATGGTTAAAATCAGAGGAGGAGGTGGATTTGTTGGTGTGAGGGGGCTGGCAATGAGCTGACTTGGGGCTGTGAAAGAGCAAGTGAGAGTCCCTCACACATGGCAGCGTCGCTGGAAAACTGAAAGTGAGATTGGTGAGGCCAGGCCTGTGGCCTGATCATGGAGACATTTGTGTGCTCTCTGAGGGGCTCAGGCTCCACTGTCTTAAGAGGAGGCAGAGCTAGGGAATGGCAGTATGATGGAGACTAGGAGGCAGCAGCACCCTGGGTGGAGCCAGGTTTGAGAACCATTCAAGATGTCACTTTCCGAAGGTTTGGTGACACGATGCACGCGGCAGATAGTGATGCCTTCACCAAGATGAGAGGCTCCTGGGGAGAAGGAACAGATTTGGGGGAGGAGAGGGTCGCAAAGTGGTGACATGTGCTCTGATTGTGGCGCTTGGGGGCATGTAGCATTGGGTGCTGCCCCACCCCAGGTGCTGTGCCAGGAATAGGGAAGAAGCTCGGCTTCCGAAGGACTCAGCCTTCCTAGCCAGCATGCTGGGGGCCAGGCAGGCACCCTGGGGATAGGCTGGGTGTAACGGGAGGGGCCTTCTCCTGGAAAGGGCTATCCTTATGGGCTTTGACAGGATCCACTGCTGCAGCTCAGCATCTCCTATGACAGCTTTCAGAATCCACATGCCCGGCGGCGGCCCAGACCTTGAGAACCAGGACCTCCAACAGGGGAGCGGTTCGTGATTCTGCCCAAGGTCATGGGCCTCAGACGCAGAGGTTCTGAATTAGGGTAACCTGCAGTGGCCCTGGAGGTCCACATGGGTATGAGGGCTGTGGGAGGAGCAAAGACTGGCCTGATTGCATCTCAGGGTCATTTACACACACAGCTAATATACATACAAATGTCAATATACACACAAACGGAATGTACAACACACGTGAATCTATATGGACACATCTGTGTACACACATGTGCAGTCGTACATCTGTGTACACGCATACAGGTAAAAACACACAGACACATTTCCACGCTCATCTGCACATACTCACACAGACACAATGGAGTAGGTGTGTGCGTGGAACATGATAATGTCTCTTCTGCTTCCTGCTCTGGGGGATGGAAAGTGAGCCGCAAGGAGGCACTGGGCTGTGCAGTGAATGAGCCTGCTGCTCATTCACAGAGGAACAGAACCAAGATGGGGGCTGGGGGACGGTCCGGTGTGACGATGATGCTTCAGAAGTGTTCAGAGGCAGAGGGTGATGGCTGAGGGTGTGAACTCTAAGTCACACTGCACCTGTACTGCGGGGCTAGGGGTGGTTTTGAGCGAGTCCCCTAACCACAGTGCCTTTGTTTCCGCATCTGCGAGATGAGGATGGTCATGGTCTTAACCTCAAAAGGCTGTTGCAAGAATCAAGTCCATGCATCTGAGCTCTCAGCTGTGGCCTGGGATGGAGTGTTGCTCTTGTTGTGAGCCAGGGGCCCCCAGCAGAAGTCGGGGACCTCAGTGGCTGGTAAAAGGAGAAGGAGGGGGAACTGCTGTCCCCTACTAGCTCTGTACTCTTTTTACCGTCTGTATTTTTTACCAAGTACGTGTATTTCTAGGTTTTTTGAAGTGTCTAAATGGAGTATCCTGTTAAAAAGAAACCACATCCAGCTCTCCTCGCTGTGGCTTCTCTGATCTCCTTTCTTCCAGTATTCTGGCTGAGAGCACTCAGCAAGGTTTTTAATGATGTTTTAATGATCTTAACAATTTTATCAACTAATGTGTATAATTGCCTATCAGTGTTGAGAGAAGAGCTGTGAGCATCACCTGTTCAGTGGATTGTTCATTTTCTGGGACGGGAAACTGAGAGAATGACTCTACTTAATATGCTGTGAAAATGCTGTGGACAAGATAGAGAAAAAGCACTTGGGGAAATTTTATGTCACCCCCCCCCCCCACTGCCCGCCCACTTCCCTCCAAAAAAACCAGTAAAACACCAAAACCCACAGCAAAAAACACCTCACAGACCAGGCACAGCTTCATCATCGAGGAAGAGGTTCTGGGAGGGCTCAGTGCTGAGCAGAATGGGTGGGCTGCCAGGGCCCCCAGGCAGCGGGGTTCTGTCGCAACTGCTGCTCCCGTGAGGCTTAGCGGCCATTTGGACAGGGGCAGTGGCCGTGGGGGGCACAGCGAGGCCACTTAGACGTAGTAAAAAACATCATGTGGCTTTTACCACAATTTTTAAAAATTAAGATTAAAAACAAACAGGAGGTAGACCAGATTTGCCAGCCATGGCCCTGAATGGGTTAGTGCTTCGTTAACCACACAGCGTGTCCACAGGTCCTGGGAGGGACAGTTCGGGGCTCTCCCCTCATCCAGGCCACAGACAGAATCCGGGTTCCCACCTCAGGGTCTGGGCCTGCCTTTCTCCTTCCTTTTCCTACCCTCGTGGCAATTCCAGTATTAGGCAGCTCTTTCTTTTCTCGCCTCCTGTGCCCTGAAGCAAGCTGTCTGACTGTGTTTGCCTGCCTCTCAGGTCTTTGGCAGCGAGGGAGAAAGGTGTCTGCCCCCCCATGCCCTCACCCTGGACCCTGAAGCCCTGAGAATGGATGGAGGTGCTCGGTGTCTCAGAGGGACCCGCGGCCGCTTTCAGATTTCTGAATAGCCAGGGACCTGACTCCCTCCCTTTTTTTCTGAATCAGGTTCCAGCCTCTCCTGCAGCTATTCCCTTGTCCCCTGCATCAGGAGTGTCCCTCTCCAGACCCTCAGCCTCCATGCTGAGCTGGACATAAGTTTCCAAACAGATGTGGCTTTTGGCCATTGCTGCCCCCAGAGGCAGTCTGTCTGGTCAGCGCTGTGGGAACCATCTGTTATTTCCTTGAATTGCTCAAAGACAACAGCTCCCATCAACTCAGACCCTCTGAGCCATTGCTTAGGATGGAGCTGGACTGGAGCAGAGGGGGGCGCTGGATGGCCTTGGAGCTGGCCTTTGAAGAGAGGGTTGGCTGCCTCTGGCCTGGCTGGGCTGCACTGAGGCCAGGTGCTGCCCTGAGACGTGCCTGCTTCCGGTCACCAGCTCTTCCCCTTGCAGTAAATTCAATTCAACTCTTAGTTTCTCCATGTCCCTGAGTGGAAATTGTCTTGAACACCTGGAGTTAAAAAACCAGAAGTTGTGAAACCAGGGATGGTGGCAGCTTATAAGCAAACATGCTGATTAAACATTGCTCTAAGTTAAGCCTCCATTATTGCCTCTGTTGCTAAATAACAGTGCTGGTATGCTGTCGGAGGAGCCCTTTGACATATATAACAATTATCTTTGTTGAAGGAGTGATCAAGGTAACTGTAGAAGGAGAAATAAATGTGCTTTTGTGCAAAAGAGGGCAGAAATAATGAGGTTCATGATGGCAGAAAAATGTCTTTAGGTAGAAAACAGACTGAGTCATAATTGCAGAAACCACTTAAAGAGCACTTACTACCTGCCAGGTGCCTTATGTATGAAGAACTGTACCTGCTTGTATATGTATATAGTCTCGGAAAAACCCTTCAAGGTAGTAGGTACTGTTCTCATGAGGAAACTAAGACACAGAGAGGATCTTAAGCCCAGGCCACCTGGTGGGAAGGGTTGAGTTGGAATGCATCACAGACCCAGTGAAGGAATGGAGGAGCCTTGGAGAGGAGCCAGAGAGAGAATCTCAGCTCCCAATGCGAGCCAGGTTTTCTTGAACACCAACTAGGCACTAAACTAGCCACTATGCAGATGAGACCTACTAACCCTTACAACTATCACGGTATTCGGTGTTCTGTGCTTGTAAGTGACAGACCTACCCTGGAGCAAGCTGAAGTGCACAGGAAGGTTCTTTATTTCCAGGACAGGTGGGTATCTCCTGAACTCAAGAACAGGAGGCAGCCAGGCTGCCAAGATTTCCAGAAATGAGGACCTGGACTTCCTCTTCTTGTGGAAAGTGTAGAAATGGCAACTCGGAATATCCACGTCCCTCCGGGTCTCTGCCTGGGCTGGCCCACTCTGCTCTGGACAGCTTGTAGCAGACACAGTGCCTGTGAGTGGGAAGGGGGACAGAAGGTCATTGTGAATTGGGTGGATGTTAGTCCTGCTTAAACAGGTCTGTGGGGGGAGTTAGCCCCCTTTTCACACGTAAGGAACTGAGATTTGTAGGAAGTGAATCTTGCCTGAGGTCATGTGATCACTGGTGGTGAAGGGAATGGGCAGGTCTGGGCTAGGTCCATGAGTGAAAACCTAGGCTCATCATCACCACATCTAACTGCTCTAGAGGACAATTCACCTTGAATTCACCCTTTAATCAGTGGCCAGAAAAGAAACCAGGATGGTTAGGCTGAGAAGGGCAACTTGAGAGTCTGTATGGTTGCTGCTTGGTCCATCTTCATTTAGAAAGCTCTGCTACCATGGATGGTGACCAAGTAGCTGCTTCAGTAACCCAGGAAGTTTAGAACAAGAAGCAGTCTTCTGAGAACAGTGTCCTGATGCTCTGGGGTCACGAGACACGAGGCAAGTCTGTGCTGCAGGGAGCGCCACAATCCTCTTTGTCCCCTCCCGTCCTCAGGCTGAAATCTGTCCTGACAAACTGCCGCTGGCAGGAAACTGGGGCACCCTGGGGGCTCGGATGTTCTCAGCTGACCTTTGCACAGTCCCCTAGCAGATGGAGCCACGTGTTTGCCTTGGCTCCCTCGTCACACTTGAGAGCGAATGTTCATTCTTAGATATTTCAGTTTACCCATGGGGTGGAGAGGATGGAGTCTGTTTATAAATGGATATTTTGGTGTAGACCTGACTTGACACTAACTTCGCTCCTTCAGGGATGCCTGACCCTAAATGAACATTAATTCCCATCTAAAAACCTTGTCCAAGATAATACAAACTTTAAATGGTAGGAACTTACCACAAGATTTGGGAGTGTGTGCTCCATCGGAAATATTACCTGATATTGTTTATCTCAAGAAGAGCATCTAAATCGACCTTCATGTTCATAGATGCCAAGTCTGGCCCAGAGCTGTGGGTGGGTAGCCTGATAGAGGATGGAGGGGGTTTCCTTTGGGTGCGGGATGATTTTCTCCGAAGACGGGGGATGTTTGTGGGATGCAGGATTGTGTCAGATTGTATTGCCTGCTGATATCCTGCTTCTTCTTTTGCAGATTGGAAACCTGGAAGATTATTACCATTTTTATCATAGCAAAACATTTAAAAGATCGACCTTGAGTAGCAGAGGCCCTCACACCTTCCTCAGGATGGATCCCCAGGTACAAATTTCTGCTCCTTTCCCAGGTTGCTTTCTTGGGGCCTGAGTGCTCTTTGCTTATTGTTTATGTCTGTGGTTCTAAAAATAGCTGAGTCTGGATTTTGATGTGATTCTGGAAAGCCTTTAGCTGTCCGTATCCACTTTGAATAAAACAAGACAGTTGAGTAGCTATGTATCATACCATCTAAATTCTCTAAATATTTGGGTCCCTTGTAAGACTTGAGAATTCAAATTCTTGATTTTAGTATGAAGCAGCTATCAAATGAATATATAAATCTGTTATGTTAAATCTTTAAAAATCAGAAAAATACACAGTAATCAGAGGAGATAAATATGAGAATCTTACCCACAAAGGCAAAATGACTAATCAATTCAAGCTAACATTTTAATAATGAAATTAGAAGCTGGGCAAATGGATGTTTTTGTGGTCGTCATAACATGCATCATAATGGTTACCAAGAATTGAAAAACTTGGGCAGTAAATATAACTATTTCCTTCCTAAAAATTTCTGTGGTCGCTGAGATTATAAACAAGTCATTTGAAGAGAGGCTAAGTTTTTTAAGCATAGTTCAAATTTATTGGGTGGTTAATTATACTTTACTTCTGCATAGATTTGAAGGTTGTGATGATTATTGCACACCTATAAATGTAATAAAATTCATTAAGTAATTTTAAAAAGTGAAATTAATATTTGACAAAATATCGGTCAGCAGATACTTGGTAAGAATAAAAATTAAAGATGGTCCAGTGAACCTTTGATGACTTCATTCAAGAAGTGATTTGCTAATACTTGATATGTGTCCACAGCAGGGCCCTTAGAGTGGGTGGTGGGGGCTGATAGTTGATTGAAAATATAAAATGTCACACGGCATTGAGTAATCCGAGGGAAAATGAGAAGTGAGAAGCAGTGGCAGCCCCAACCCCAAAATGAGACCATTGGTATATCATAGTTTTAGAACATGGAATCACCTTCTCTTAAAAGCAATCCGCTATATGTCAGTTTGTGCTCCCAAGCTGGCATGTGACACGCCTTCGGCTCTCCCCAGAGAACACTGATAATAAAGGTTCTGTGGCGAGATTGGTCTTAGTGTTGTCCCAAGCCAAACCATTGACACTTATGGCTCCTTTTGTATTGACTGAGCTGGAGATAGTGGGAGAGATGGTTCATCCTAGAGAACTGTACCTGAAACACCCTTCTCCAGGGCGCAGCTTTGTGATGCTCTGGCTTCAAGCCCATAAGGAAGGGATCCCCATGGAATTGAGCTCTGACAAGGTGGACACGTGGTATATCACTCCATTATAAGTGAGTTGGGGGATGGGGAGATGGAAGGCTGGGTGGGTAGGCAGGTAGAAGGAGATAGATCTCAAAGAGTGTGCTAATCCCATTATTCCTTCATACCCGGGAAAGGAATTTAATGTTTTATTAAGGGATTACTATGTGCTTGGGCACTGTAACATGCATCACCAACATCATCATGTGGGGCTGTGGTTACACCTGTGTGTGTTCACACCTTGGAGCTTGAAGGAACCTTTTTCAAAGGGGCTGGTGGATTTTTTTCCTCGGAAGCAAAGCCGGGGGTAGTAGCTCATTCTCAAGGATGGGGCCATTGGAGAAGGGCGAGCAGATCCCATACCTCTCACCGTGATGCTGAGTGGAAGGGGCCTTCTGGGCGGAGGGCACAGACCAGTCACCAAAGGGATGTGGGTTCCATGCAGCTGCAAGGAGGCCTGTGGTCCACAGTGGCCCATCACCTGTCAAAGTGTTGCCACAGTAGTGCCCTCCACAATTTCGTTTAAGCAAGCAAGGATCTGCTCTGTGAGGACAATACGCTTGTTCTCTGTCTGAAGTCTTAGGAGTTATTAAATGTTACCACAGAGATAGTCACAGCGAAGGGCATGCTGTTTGCAAGGTGGTGTGTGTAGGGGGGACCTGTCCCCCCTTATAGGCATGCAATGAGAAGAGGATGGGACCATGGGCTTCTTGTTTCCCTTTCCTGAGGGGCTTTGGAGAATTAAACTCTTCCTCAGTTGTTAGAACTACAGCAGAGCTGAAATTGGAGACTTAACCTATGTTTTGTGGGCATTTTTTTTTTAATGACTGCATTTTAAAACTTTTAAAGGTATTCAACTCAGCCACTTTACCTTTCCTTCCAAAAATATTAATTGTGCATCTGCTGGGTGTGAGGCCCTGTGCCCAGGGGATGCAGAGATGCCCACAGAGCAGGTCTGCGCCCCAGGGGAACCTCAGAAAAGCAGCGTGTGAGACCGTAGCAGGCGTTCAGGACGGATTCCCAGGTGGCCCCAAGTGGTCTTGGCCAAAGCATCGGAGATGATGATCTTATTCATTCTACGTGGGTTCAAAGTACTACCTTCAGTTTGGGTCTGAAGGCAAAATATTCCTGGTAATCAGCTGTGTCCTTGAAGGAAAGAGAAGGAAGGGGAGAGACCGCCTAGGCAAAGGCTGCTGCAGTTAAGTTTTTTCAAATAAAAATCCCTCTTATATAGGGCTTCTTAATAAGCTCCTGGCAGGGCCACTATCAAAGCATCCTGCCAATAAAGAGGAAAGAGAGGAAAGGTAAACAGCCTGCGCATTCCAGCCCTGCCTGTGACTCCCGTGTGATTGGCTGATTGTTTCCCAGAGTTCTAATTAAATGCTTAGCCCCAGGGAAAGCGTATAGACATCTGAACCAATTATGACCTCAGAATCACAGCCGAAATGCCTCTGTTTAAATCAGTCTAGTTTTAATGCAAACCAAATCAATTAACTGTCAGTCTGACTAATATTTACTCTACCTAGTCATTCTGATGAAATATGGGGTAGAATTAGCTGTTTTCCAGAAGTATTTAGTGTTATCTTTTCTTGCAGCGCACCGGGATGCTTTCCCAAATTAGCAAAGCAATTTTGTGATACCTGCGCCACCAGAGGGCTGTGCCATTAATATTATAAAGGAAGGGAAAAGATGATTTAATATTATTCAGAATTATTGGAATGCAGTTGCCGTGGTGTTTGAATGACCAAACTGGAGATGAATGTTAGAGGGTTTAGGATAAAGTTCAGTGGGATGGTGTTTTATTTTAATTAGCTCCAGTCCCTATTGTACAAAATCGCTTTGGTAAGTTGTGGAATTTACACCCCATTGTTACTTCCCATGAAAGCTGATAGAGTGTACATTTGTTAAACAAAATGAAACGAAACGCGAGTGAGAGGGAAGATTAAGACTTCAGTCACACACATACACATTTATTAAGCATCTCTTTGTCCTGATCCTGTACCAGCATCCTGTATTCCTTCCCCTTGCATTCCTAATCACCTTTCCTTGATGTTTTTATCTACCTTTGAAGAGGGCTGTTTGCTCAAAGGGCTTTGTCGATGCAGCCCTCTCCTTGGGAGAACAGCCCGGCTGCTGTCATGGTGCAGCAGTCTCAGTCACTGGGTTTTTCCAAGGGCTGTTGTTTAAGCAAACTGAAAGCATTTGTTTTTAACTTGTTCTTTTTGCCAAAAGTCTGGAGAAGGGTGGATGTTACAGAAGCATCAGCCAATAGCTGTAAGGATTCACAAATTTTTAGAAAATTACTTGTTCCGATTACGTTCCAAGCTGGCTTATAGTTGGACATTGCTGCCTGCATCTTCCAACCCTTGCATTTTAGAATGATGACTCTGCTTCGGCCCCTCCCTTCCCTTCAGCGCTCAGCCAGATTGATGACGGAAACGGGAGGATAAAGATGTCATTAGGGAGCCCTCGGTGGCTCCTTCCTGGGCAGTGGGGTGGCTTCGGATTTGCTTTGTTTCAGTCCTTTAACTCTCAGAAGCTGGAAAATGATTTCTGGGACCAGAGCAGGCATTCTATTTTGTAGGATGGGACTTTGCCCCCAGAGTTTAATCAAAGCTCAGGTTTCTTTCCAGCGGTGATGCAACGTTTAAGCCGATCTTTCCATTAAGCACAGATGGAATGTTATCTGACAGTTCTATGTGCTGGAGCCATTCAGAGTGCAAACAAACAAAAAGTTCCTGGCAAATACAAGCACACAGACAGAAAGTGACCACATCGATCTCAGGGTTGATGAACCGTGGGGTGGGCTGGGGGCAGAGTGGGCTGCCTCACAGGGCCTGATGGACTTGCCCACGTGGGGACAGGAGAGGTATTCAGCTGTCTCTTCACATTTCAGCAGAACCCTGGGTCTACTGGACTGGCTACTATGAATCGACAGTTAGAACCTTCCGATATGCTTTAAAAGATGATGCTTTGTTATTTCACCCACTGGCATACTCGGCGCTTCCACTTAGGCACCTCAAAGACTCTCAAAGTCACTGTGCCCCAGACTCGGCTGGCCACCCCTGACTGTACTTCTGTCGCAGAGAGAAGCAAGAGTCCTCTCACCTGGGCACCGCACTGCCCCCTCCCTGGCCTGCCGTGGGCAGCCTTGCCCAACGCCAGTCTGCTGTCCACCATCCTGAGGGATGCTGGAGAACTTCTGGAATGGTGTCAGCCACCCTGGGAATGTCCTGCTCCTGTCCCGATCCCCCTCGGCCTGGCCTCCCCGTGGCTGCCAGCCACACTGGCCTTTGTAGTCCTCATTGGATGGCATCTGCTCTTTCCCCCTGCACAGCCTTTGCGCAGACCGCCTCCCCTCCGTGACTCCCTCCCCGGCCCTCTGGTCTCAGCCGGAGTCCTGCCACCGGCAGCCGGAGCCCTCCAGCTAGCTCGCCCCTCCTAGCAGTACGATGTTAATATTCTAGATTTGTGAGGTTTCCCTTGGCTCCTGGCTTCCCCACCAGACTCCAGGAATGGAGGGGTTGTCACGGCTGCTTATTAGCTCTCTGCTCTCGTCCCAGCGTGACACTCACATACAGAGGTGGTCGGGCCAGAGCGTGAGCAGCACATGTTCAGAGCTCACCGCTGCTGTGAGAATGTGCCATCTCGAAGGGTTTAGTGGCCACATGGACGTCCTCTCCCCGAGGTTCCCAGGGCCTGGGAGAGCTGCCCATTGACAGCTGTCAGCCTTGCTGGACCTCGGGCCCCACCCTTTTGTCCTTGTAACGTCTCCTTCTGGCCACTTTGGAAGTAGGGAGAGTGCACAGTGGTGTTGGTGGGAGCGATGAGGGGTTTAGTTTGCTGGGAATCTGCTGAGTGACAGGGATGGGGTTGGTGGGAGCTGCAGCTGGTCCCTGAGGCCAGTGTGAGGTCGGGCAGACTGCTCGGTTTTCTAGAAACCACAGAGAGGTGGCAGGGAGGAAGAGGAGCCGGTGGTTAGATGAACACAAGCCCGCCTTGAGCTGTAAAGCTGTCAAAGGCCAAGGCCACCTCATTTGTTTTCACTGCAAGTCCAGCAGACTACCTGGTAAATAATAGACAGATGCTTAGTCAATGTGTATTGAAACATCTCAGTGTTCACGGAGTGGGTTCACATAAGCGCATTGTATCTGTTATCATTTATTCCTCAACTTCTTTGTATGTAATGATTTTAGAAGTTTACTGTGGCCTTGGTTAAATTATGGCAAAAGTCCTAAAGAGGCACAAATTCATTCATCAAGCTGCATCCCACATTGACGTCCTTGACAGAAGGACTGACCGTGGTGGCTGGTGACCGTGGGGAGTGGGTTGTCTATGAGCAGAAGCAGGTGATCCTCTAGGGGGACAGGGTGCTTCCTTTCCTTTCAACGAAGTAAGAACTCAGTCCGAGTGGATGACGAGAACTAATGTCCCCAAGTCCGCTCACCCTGCTGTTTCCCAGCATTAGCAGGAGAAGCAGTGCCGTCTCTCACCAGCGTTAAGTGTCACCTTTTGGCCCATGTAGTTCAGCCTGGAGGAAAGAATTTGAGAGATGGCCCAGATCCTGCTGTTCCAGTGGCGGCTTCCACTTTGAGGAAGGGAAGACGAGGCTGGTCCCCGGTTGCCTCTGTGGCATGGGAGGAGCAGAGGGAGGATTTCAAGGCTGAGTTAGAATAGCTTTTATTATTTGGTTCATCTTCCTTTTCCTATTCCTCTTCTTCTTCTTCTTCTTTTTTTTTTTTTGTCTTTTTGCTTTTTCTAGGGCCACACTTGCGGCATATGGAGGTTTCCAGGCTAGGGGTCAAACTGGAGCTGTAGTCGCTGGCCTTCGCCACAGCAACGTGGGATCCGAGCCACATCTGCAACCTACACCACAGCTCATGGCTACGCCGGATCCTTAACCCACTGAGCGAGGCCAGGGATCGAACCCACAACCTCACGGTTCCTAGTTGGATTCGTTAACCACTGAGCCACGATGGGAGCTCCTCCTCTTCCTCTTCCTCTTCTACTACCCTGGCTCCTGGGTTTCCACGGCAGCCCAGCATCTCCCACCCCACCCGGGGTGGTACCCTTAGATGGGCTTGGCAGGTTCTAGTGAGACTGTTTAACCACCACTCCCTCGTGGAGCTGGTGCCCTCTGCCCCCAGGAAGGTAAGTGCAGAAGTATCAGCTCCTTGTATGGAGCGCTCTGACCCACTTTCCACCCCCTAAGCCCGGCTAAGTCCCATGCTTCTTAACCATTTTGGAATCACAGGCCCCTCCGAAAAACTGATGAAAAAAGCCTTGGACATTCTCTCTCTCCAGAGGAAAAAAGAGGAAAAAGAAATCGTATGCTCATGTCCAGTCCGCATACCACTTCTGAGGGTTCCTGGGACTTAAGCCTGCCTTTCCATCCTCCAGGGCCCCTGCGCCCTGGGCAAGAAGCTCCCAGCTTGGCTACCACTCATTTCCTGTGTGCATTAACCATTGTCTCTCCTGAGAGAAGGACCAGCTTGCAAACTGTAGGGTGATGTGCACTTATCAGGAAATGTTATTTTTCTTTCTTTGAATCCCTACTCAGTGAGTTAGCGTCTCACCACTCTTCAGCTGGTGGAAAGTTGAGCCAACACACGTTGGGACAAGGTGTTGAGAGCAGCCGGTATTGGTGGGACTCTAGATGCGGGCATCACAGGCTGCTGTGTACAGGTGCTCAGAAATGAGCTGATCTGATCCCTCTACTTTATAGGATGGAGGCTGAGGCACAGAGAGATGGGGTCAAAGGTTTACCTTCCACGGGTCTCCTAGGGCACTGTTCTCCCCTGGAAGAGACCTGAGAACCTGGTGACCCCTGAACATTCAGGGGTCTGGACTGTGATGTCATCTGCAGATCTGCCTGGTCCGCAGACAGGGCTGGCTCGGTCATGAGCAAAGAGTGGAGGGAATTCTTTCTGCAGCTACAGAATGAAGTGTCCTTCACTTGGATGAAGCCAAGAGAAGAAGAAAGAGAAAGCTGTCCAGAGCCATCTCCCTCGCTCTGGACAGCACTGCACACGGACACAGAACCTAAATAGAGTTCACCGTCCTCAGGCTGAGCGGTGGGGGCTTGAAAGAGGTTTGGCAGCTCAATTCAGATACCTCGACCCCGCGGAGATCTGGGAGGGTGTGGGGACCGCCGCGAATGGCCTTTGTGGCCTTAGTCTATCTCAGAGCAAAGACTCCGGAGCCCCTTCCAGGACTTGTCCGCTTCTGACAACGCCCTGGGATTTCCTAGTCTCGCAGCTGTGGGGTTCAAGGCGGAGCACGGGCATGTGGAGGCTTTGAGTGGAACACGGGGTTTTTCATGCTCTCTCCACGGATGCTGGCTCATGGGAGGAAGCTTCAAAACACCTCTCTTTGTCACTTATCGAACCCAGGACCGATGTGCCAGGCCACCTTCTGGTCTGGCGGTGTGCCCGTGGCATCCGGGAAGAGGACATGGCTGGGGCCAGCTGGGGGCACCCGCCGACATGACATGTGACCAGTTGTGCAGCTCAGCAGCACCGATTGGGATCCCTCTTTCTCAGCATCTTTTAAGTTTTCCTTCTCTTACCTGCGCGGCAACATTTAACAGATAACAAATTTTGATTTCTCCCAAAGAAAGCCAGAGGAGGCGCTGCCTCCAAAAGAAAAAATTGCTGTTCACCTAACCTTGAGATGTTTATAACGTCTTCTTTGGAACAAGAATGTTTAGCAGGAAACAGAGAAAACGGATGAAAGGAAAAGGGACAGAGTGAAGTTCTGCCTTCAGAACGTGACTTTGAAGGAGTCGAGATGCTTTACGCAGGTTTATGGAGGGGAGCCAGGCAGGATGATTGGTGCTGAGCTGGGCTCGTGTTCGGCCAACCTCGCTCTTGGCCCGGATCTCTGATCTTCCATAGAACGTAGCCCCTCATCGCCTGGCGGTCATGAAAACACAGTCGCGTTTTCTTCTCTGAGGTGTTTTTGAAAGTCTGTCAGTGGTTATAACACATTTGCAATCTGAAGCACGTTCATTTAACTTCATTCCTTCTTTCAGGGAGCGTCTAGTGACACCTCTCACTGTGCGCCCCACAGTGGCTGGCACATGGGAGTGCGGTGTCAACAAAACGCAGCTCCCGTAGTCCATGCAGGCCAGTGGGGAGCAGAGGGTGATCACACTGGCACCCGGACACATCCAGCTTCAGTTTGGGATGAGCCAGATCAGGGAAGCCCCCGGACCTGGCAGAGACACCCCTAACTTTGCAGTGTCAGTTTTGAGTTTGCCTTTTCAGGAAAAAAGACGATAGTGCTTTAGTCTAGCAGATCATTCTCAGTCAAGTCCCTGTTACAGGCGGGTGTTGGCTGAGAGGTGGAGAAACAAGCGTGACTGAGACACATCCCTCCGTCTGAGCGGAGGTAAGCTTCTGAAGAGATAACATCCATGTCCCACAGTGAAGGCGGAGTTCCCTGCAGACCCACGGAGGGGCGTGGAGCCCAAGCTCCCACCCTGGTCAGCGCAGCTGTCAGAGAATTCCGGGGCTGGGTGTGAGTTAAGGAAGAACACACGTGAGCTGGCCGGTGGAGAGGGAGCAGGCTATTGCAGCTGGAAAGCACCGAGCCTGCAGGGCACCATGAGAGCCAGGCCTGCAGGTGTGAAGTGAGAGGCCAGGCTGATTGGGGCCCCGAGGTGGGGTCATACTTGCATCATGCAGCAGTCGGGGGGCAGGGGCACCCCAGAAGTCACATGACTGCCCAGATCCTGGGGGACGTTGGCCGTGCAAACCATGGGATGGGACCTGACCCCTTTAGGAGACTGAATGTGAGGCAGTAGTGTCGGACAGGATTCCAGCTCTGTTCTGACTCAGGGGACAGGTGGATTTTAGTGCTGCTGAGTTAGGAGAATTAGGAGGATGAGAGGGACCCGGAGGTGGGGGCAGGGATCACCTTGGGGCAGCTTTAATTTGACAGGGAGTTGGGGAGAGTGCCCAGGGCCTAGCGGTGTGCAGGGCAGGGTGGTTAGGGTGGGAGCCACAGGCCTGCGGAAGTTCTAGCCAGAGCTAGCACCTCTGGGTACGCTGGGATGGCTGTTCCAGTTTAAAAAATATCAGCAAAGAGCTGCTGTCTCAAGCCCCCCTCCCCTAGCCCAGCGCCCCTCCTGCAGCCTCAGCCACCACGGCCCCTGTAACCTCCCATCACCAGCTACAGAGGAGAGACTTGCCAAGTGGGGGCCTCCAGTCTTCCTTTAGCAGAAAAGCCTCCTGGATTCTCAAACTTCTACAACCTCAATCCTGATCAAGGCCGTGCTTTAAACTTGTATGAATCTCCCAGTGCGGCTCTAACAAAGGACCACAGACTGCATGGCTTAGATCATAGGATTGTGTTGTCTCACGGTCTGGAGGCCACAAGTATGAAATCAGGTGTCAGCAGGGCCCTGGTACCTCTGCAGGCTCCGGGGGAGCATCCTTCCTGCCACTTTCAGCCTCTGCTGGTTCCAGGCGTCCTTGGCTTGTGGACTCTCCCTTCACAAGGCCTCTTCCTTCTGTGTCTCGCGCTCCCTCTGCCTCTTTGTAAGGACACTTGTCATTGGATTTCGGGTACACCCAAAGAACCCAGGATGACCTCAAGAGACTTGATTACATCTGCAGTGACCCTTTCCCCCAATAAGGCCACCTTCGCCAGCTCTGGGTGAATGTACCTTTTGGGAGGCCACCAGTCAGCCCCTACAGAACCTGAGGACGGTGCTGCAGAATGAGGAGGACCTTTCTTGGCAGCTCTGTTTCCTCTTCCTTCAACCCCGTGATCCGAAGGCTTTGCAGAGCGATCAATTCTTTTCATATGAGGGCTGGGTACCCATCATGAGAGCTCAACTCTTACCATGCACACTTAGCCACAAAATATCTTTTCATTTGCTCCAGGCCCATTCATATGCAGGCTTACCTGGGGGTAGGACTTACCTTCGAAGTACCTATGGCCGGAACAGTAGACAGTACTGTCTCCTCCCTGATTTTTTTACTAAGAGAAAGTCAGGACTCCTCTGAATGGAGCATCTGGTGAGTGGATGGTGAGCAAGACTGCAGTGTAAGGTGACAGCCAGGCAGACTGAGAGCAGAATGCTGCGGCTTTCCTTTTGCACTACCCGCTTAGGAGAGGAGGAATACTTCCAGTCCTACAGAAGCTCTTAGGCCGCTTTTCCTCATAAGCACAGGAAGAGTATCACAGTCAGGCTCCCCTCGCAACCTTGACTCCACCATCATCAGCAGCTCACTGTTTGTTTGCAAGTTCACAGAAGAGTCAAGTCCACGAGTGACACATCCGTAGGGACCCAGACTGGATTTCTTTGTCATAAGTAGCATCACCATTCATGGGTGAGGCCATCCCTTTAGTGAGGACCGTGCAGATGCCACTTGATGGGAGAGCTAAAGTTTCAGGCCCTTGGTGTTGGGTCATTGGCACCTCCTGGTGAGGCCAGCTGGCTCCTGGGTTCCAACCTGAGGGGCACCTCAAGCAGAACTCTGTGTCTGGGCTGGGGATGTGGGGGGGGACCTCAGTCCTGGAGGCTCACGTTCTCAAGACCTAGTGACGGACAGCCAGTGAGAGTCAGTGCAGCTTTGGTGAGTGAGCAGCTGAATAAGGGGCCGTGGGGGCAAGTCTGGAAAATGGCAGGTGATGGACTCAGGATCCCCTTGAACTTTCTGGGGGCAGAGTAAGAAGCAAGGCGGTGCCTGGAGAAGGGAAGTGGGAAGCAGGCCCTGACCAAGCAACTGCTGCGTGAATCAGCTTCAGTGGCTGGGAGGTTGGTATGATTCCATCTCTGTAGATGCCTGGCGAATCATTTACTGTACTCATTTCCTTTGGCCTGACAGTGCCTGGCTGGCCACCAGAGGCTTATAATGAGCCTTCCCAGGAGAGATGCCTGCCCCGAGACCACCAGAGGGAGAGCCCCCAACTGTGCCGCCGACCCCGTGCTGTCAAGCCCACCCTCAGAACTCTGTGCTAGCACTGGGTCTTACCCAGAGCCCAGCGAGGACTGGAGGCCAGCAGGCCCCCCTCTCATCCCACCAGGGGACTGTTCTGGGACTGCTGGCACCAGGCTTTCCCGTGTCACCCGCCTGATGTGGAGGAGTGTCCCACTCGGGCTTGGAAGAGGAGAGTTCACCTCCTCTGCGATGCGAGTGCAGCTGGGTGGGCCCGGCTGTAGGAAGGTGCTGGCTGTGGGTGAGGTGGGTAGTGAGTCAGCCAGGCAGGCCGGGCGGAAGCCTTCCAGGGAGCATGGCGCGCTTTCAGGGGCACGTGTACCACTGCAGTTTATTATGGGTGCTTAGCAGAATTGGAAATGTGTCCTTAGGTATTTTATACTGAGTAAAAGCTTTCTGGCTCAGGCACTAAGATAGGGGGAGGTTGCAAAATGCCATCAGACGGTGTTACAAGCAGAATATCTCACTGTACGGTTTTATTTTCCATGGCGGTATCTGTAAGTGGCAATTATAAATTATCTAGGGCTTAGGCCTGAGTCTTGTTTTTGTGCCTAACCCCAAATTGTTGTTGAGCACTTTGTGGCGTTTTTAAGGAACCCGATTACTGGTGTTTTATAGATGGATCGTGTTGGTGGGGGAACAGGCCGTGCTACTTCTCTCTAAGTATTTTGTCTTGTTGACCAAAGATGCCTTAAGCTCAGTTGTCACCCTTAGACGTGAGGCTGCAGTGAGTCTGTGGAGCTCTCCTCCCCCAGGACAGTGTGAGCAAGTCCAGGCTGTGAGTCTGAGTGGGGGAGGGGGGCGGGTGCTTGGCCCTTGGCCTTTGTGCCTTCATCGCACGTGAGTCGCTCAGGAGGCTGCTCCAGCCTCAAGGCCCCACCTGGGGTGAACAGCCTTGGCCTGCTCTCCAGGTCACCCAAGCCACCGCCACCACAGAGGCTCTGTCCTCTTCCTCCCTTCGCCTACCCTGCCCTGGGGCTCCCATTGCCTGGTGGGAGCCCCCAGCTGGAGCACAAACTTCTGAAAGCTAGTCCCCGGGGGGGCCCCTTCCTGCCCATCTAAGCCCCAGTGCAGAGCTGTGCCCCAGCGGGTGTGTCCTTGGAATTTACCATGCAAGGCACCCAATATGACACAGGACCTTTTGGACGCCTTTGCACCTACGAAGAGGTCACAGGAAAGCAGAAGATTGTTTTTAAAACAGAGAGTAACCGCATTTCTCCCCGGTAGGTGAAATGGCTCCAACAGCAAGAAGTTAAACGCAGGGTGAAGAGACAGGTGCGAAGTGACCCCCAGGCCCTTTATTTCAACGACCCCATTTGGTCCAACATGTGGTACATGGTGAGTAGGGCATGGGCCTCTCTGTCCCCAGAACATTTGCAGTGCTGTGTTGCTGAGATGGGTAAACGTCCCCCAACAAAGCTCCA
Organism: Catagonus wagneri; assembly: GCA_004024745.2. NCBI lineage: Eukaryota > Metazoa > Chordata > Mammalia > Artiodactyla > Tayassuidae > Catagonus > Catagonus wagneri. Next base: position 13,323,807 of record PVHT021183530.1, on the reverse strand, counting down.
TTCTCATGACATCTCCAAACAGCTCGTTTGAGTACAAGGCCCCTGCTTGAATGCTGTGCGGCTCAAGCTTCTCTGTGAATTTTTGTTTAATTACATAAAAGCCCGGGGGGAGGGGCCCCTTGAGCAGGGAACCAGTCGGCTACCCGCTGGGCGAAGGAACGACAGGGTTGTCCCTGGACAGAGCACCTTGAAGGGCGGTGAAAGTCCTGGGGAGGTGACGGATGGATTGCCAGGTGGAGACAAAGTGGAGCCTGCCCCGCTGACTCTTCCCCAGCCCTGCCCTGTCAGGCTCGGGGAAGCCGCGCTGCTCCACATTCACCTGTGAGCACAGGAGCACCTCTGCTGGGGGTGCGGGGACTGTCTGTGTCGGGCGTGTCCGTATTGCGGGCTTTGTGTCTTCTGTGCATGCAGCACTGCGGCGATAAGAACAGTCGCTGCCGATCAGAAATGAATGTCCAGGCAGCGTGGAAGCGGGGCTACACGGGAAAAAACGTGGTGGTCACCATCCTTGATGATGGCATAGAGAGGAATCACCCCGACTTGGCCCCGAATTATGTAAGTCGAACTGGAACTGCCATGCACAGACACTCAGCCACACTGGTCATTAAATAAGGACATATTTAAAAACAATAAGACGCCTTCCCCTCTCATATCAGGCCAGGTAGACAGCTGTGTTAGGAGGGCTGCTGAGCCCAACTCCGTTGCTGCCCCAGAGCCAGGGGTTTTGCAGAGTCCACATGATAGAGGTTTCACACATACTTCTGGGAATGGGTCAAAGAACCTCAGAAACACGTGCGTGGAGATGGCCATCAATCAGATCAACATTAGCAACAGAAAAAATGGCAGGGTTAAGACATGGCCTTTGAACCCAAAATGCCTAGACCCCTATCCTGGCCCTGCGACTGACTAACTCTGAGACCTGGGGCAAGTTACTTAACTTCTCTATGCCTCTGTGTCACCACCTGTAAAATGAGGTCAGTATCCCCATATTATTATTATTGTTATTCGAGGATTAAATGGCTTCATAAACGTAACGAAGAACCTGGCACAGAGTAAATAAGAAATGCATTCGCTATTCCGAGGCACCTGGGTGCCTGACGGTCGTTAAGTCAGTCATCTTGTGTATGTTTGATGGATAGTTATGCAGCCCATAAAGATAACAGTTTTGAGGTCAACAATCTGGAGAGCCTTTATAATATGTTTTAAAAGGAGACTAAGGAATTATGTGAATACTGTGATTACATCAACAAAAGCATACATACTAGAAATACAAGATGAAGGAAACGTCGACACATGCTACCACGTGGATGAATCTTGAAGACATGATCTAGGTCACAATAGCACAGACCTTGTCAGCATATTTTCAAAGATTTCACTTATGTGAGGTCCCTAGAGTAGTTGAATTCATAGAGACAAAGTAGATGGTAGTTGCCGAGGGCTGGGCAGAAGGAATGGGGAGTTAAGTGTTTAACTGGTACAGAGTTTTTTGCAAGATGAAGAGTTCGGTGGACGGATGGGGGTGAGGGCTACAGACAATGTGGATGTAATTAAAGCCATTGAACCTCACAGTTAAAAATGGTCACAGTAGGAGTTCCCGTCGTGGTTCAGTGGTTAACAAATCCGACTAGGAACCATGAGGTTGCGGGTTTGATCCCTGGCCTTGCTCAGTGGGTTGAGGATCCAGCGTTGCCATGAGCTGTGGTGTAGGTTGCAGACGGGGCTTGGATCCCGCATGGCTGTGGCGAAGGCCAGCAGCTACAGCTCCTGTTAGACCCCTAGCCTGGGAACCTCCATATGCCGCGGCTACGGCCCAAATAAGGGAAAAAGACAAAAAAAAAAAAGTCACAGTAGTAAATTTTGTTATGTGTATTTCATCATAATAATAAAGACATATATATATGCTTATAGTTATAGTAAGAGAATACCAAGTGTGTGTTTTTCTCTGTTTCCAAACGAGGCATAAAATTACTTTAAAACAGGGCTGTGATAGGCCGTGCCATTTCTTTCGAGTCATCAGGGTTTCGTTTCTTAGGATTCCTATGCGAGCTATGACGTCAATGGAAACGATTACGACCCATCTCCACGATACGATGCCAGCAATGAGAATAAGTATGTCACTTTGTTGGCCCCTCCTTGCTTACCCCGCTTTCCTTACAGGGACACTCTTGAGTTGGCCAAACAGTCGGGATCCTGGAAAAGTGACAGGGCTGTGGGTAACCCTCGGGCGGCCTGACCATGTTCGGGGCTGACCCGGGAGCCAGGCCCCCACAGCCCTTCAGGCATGAGGCGGCCTCTTCTGAGGGGTGTCCCCTGTGCAGATCAAGGAGCGGTGGATGTTTGACCAGCATCATTTCTATTTGCAACATTGTCAGCATATTTTAAAAGAATAGCCCTTAAATCTAACCATGACCATGCCCAGTGGTGTTCAGACAGCAGTTTGGTCTGTTGGAGCACACAGGTCACGTGCCTGAGTGTTTTTGACTCTGTGACCTCATGAGGGAGGTGGAAGGGGTGTGGGTGATGCTGGACAAACCGGGGCTCAGATCCTGGGCCTGGCTGTGGCTTTGAGCAGGCCAGGTAGCCCTGTGGAGTCTCTGTGTCTCAGAGCTGTCTTGTGGCCTGCTGCTCCCCACTTCCCAGGGCTGCGGGAGGGTGAGATGATGGGCAGGGAACACACAGGTGGGGGTTCAGTCAAAGATGCAGATGAAGGCAGGGGTCTGGAGAGCTTAGGTGCCTCGTGGGCTGTACGTGGCGGCTCTGGAGCTGGAGTCTGGTTTCTCCGAACCTGGCCCCGGGGGTTTATGTGTGCTGTTCTGCTTGTCCTTCCTCTGTCAGCACACCTTGTGCCCCAGGCTCTTGCCGTGCTCCCAGAAATATTTAGAGGGAAAGACTAAAAATCCTTTCTTCCTTCTCCACTGTTGGCACGATGCCAAGATGGGTCTCCCTCCGTACTATTGTAGGTTCTGGTTGATTTGATTCTGAGGTTCAAGTACCAGTACCCACAGGGCGCAGACAGGGAGCCTGGGCTAGCTGGATGGGTCAACACATCAGATTTCAGAGGCTTCAGACCCGGGGCTGCTTTCCCCGCCTCATGTCCCAAGGTGCCCTTCCTGCTCAGCAGCAAGCACCCAGGGTGCAGCGGGCAGGGAGGAACAATGCAGACACCGTGCAGTGACCCGTGAAGATGTGGAATTGGCTCCCCAGTGAGATGCTGGGCTCCGTGGCTCTGGAACAGCCCTGGCTGTGCGTGAGCTCCCGAGGAGGACAGCTGGCTACCTCCCGAGGGCCCAGGCACCAGCCTGGACTATTGTTAAAGGCAGTTTTCAATTTGAATCAATGATGCTAATCCCCTGTAGACTCTTCTCAAAGACGTGCTATTTAAACTCGTCTGTGTTTTGGCCTCTGCTGGAGGAACTGACGATGCAGTACGTAGCAGAATGGGATGACTCCTGAGGAAAGAGGCTCGTTTTTCCAGCAGCTTCTTCCTAAGCCTTCCTTGCTGTTGAGTGTTCAGCATAGAGCCCTGTTCCTCAGCTCCTGCTCGGGTGGCCGTAGGAAGGGCAGAAGGCTGCCCATGGTGGGCATGCGGGAGGGAGGGACACAGGGGACCTACATCCTCGTCTGTTCCCATCTCAGCTTGACAGCCAGGCAGGCGTCCACGCTGTGCTCAGTCTCGGGAGCACAGAGCCTGGGTGGAGGGCAACACAGGCTGACACGGGGACGGCACCATGGCTGCTGTCATCTGCAGGGCAGAGGGAAGGGCTTGCCAGCCTTCGGGGGTAGGATGGCCCAGGGCTGTGCAGAGCCCACTGGTTGCTCCCACCAGGGCAGTCATTAGAGGAAGAGGGAAAGGATGCCAGAAAGGGGCTTCTGCATCCTTCCCGGCTTAGGGGTGACCAACTCGCTTGTCCTGCAGGAGGCCTGAGCAGGGCACCGAATCCACTGCAAAGTGCTGGGCTGCGTCCTAACTTCATCTTTTCCTTTTGCCCCAGACACGGTACTCGTTGTGCAGGAGAGGTCGCCGCTTCAGCCAACAACTCTTACTGCATCGTGGGCATCGCGTACAATGCAAAAATAGGAGGTAAGGCCCAGGAGCATGCCAGCTGGGGGCCTGGGCCGGGGGCAGGGGAGCCAGCTGTGTCCCTTCCCCGAGTCTCCCCAGCTTCACTTCTGTTCACCTTAGTGGCCAAGCCAGACCCTGGGCCTGACCTCATGCTGGCTGGAGGTGGAGGCATTGCTCACTGTTGTTCCTGAAAAGCGTTTGCAGGTTCTTTTGCTACTCTGTCCGCTGAATCACCTCTGTCTAGCTGACCACTCCTCCTAAGGGGCCGTGTGGGTCCCCTCCTGCCACCTGCCCTGCAGTAGTTCCCTGTCACTTAGCCAGTGAGGTTTATGGTTTTCCCCTAGGACAAAGGCCTTTCCTTGGCCCCGACTCCCACTTAAGCCTGCTGGCTCACTGCTCCTGCCTTGGCCCTTGGCTTTAGCCAGAAGTCGTTTGTCATAATGTCCCCCAGACATGCCTGGTCTGCCTTACTCATGTCTGGGCTGGGAGCATTCCCATCACCCCAAAACCCTCTCCTGGCCTCTCCATTAGGCTCAGTCCACCCATGCCCTGTGGCCACTCGCGCCCACTGTACTCCATAGAGCACTCCCTGCACCCTGATGTGTCGCATCTTGTTTGCCCAGGGGTCAGCCTTCCAGGTCCCTGTAAGAAGCACTGCCTGACCCCAGGTGTCTCTGGCTCTGCTGTTTAGTTTCTCCATTTGTGAGTCAGGCTTTTCTTGTTAGGATGGAGCTTTAGAGCAAAGAGTCACATGTCTCCCCATCCCGCTCCCCAGTCCTGGCAGATTGACAGCTCAGACTGGCAGTCAGCAAGTCCTCTGCAGTGCCTGTTCGCTGCACATCACTGAGCTGGCACTGAGCAGGTGCGTGCCGGGCCTGAATGGGCCTCCACTGCCCAGACAGCCTCGGGGCACTGCGGTCCTCAGCTGGGGCTCTGGTCTGAGTTTGGAGGCGCCCCCGCTCACTCTGATGGCCGTGCTGTGAGCAATGCCGCCTTTCCGCGGTGCGGCCTTCACTGCCGCTTCGCCTTTGAGGAGGTGGCTGTAGCTCCCTCAGGTCCACTAAGGGCAGCCCAGGTTGGGGAAATTGGGCCAGGGCTGCTCCGGATCATCTAGTTCTTGGGAAACTTCTGGAGTTTTGAAAACCAGGTCCCCAGCTTTTACTTAATTTGGATTCTCTTCCTGCCTTTTTCCTTGGAAATCTTTAAAGTGCTTGGGATTTGTTATTCTGGACAGTGTTAACCACCAGGGGTGTGTTCTGCAAAACAGAACAGCAAACCATCACCTGGCTTCACCCCTTTGTGGACAGTTCTTTTGTGTTGAGATGTGTAAGTTCCCCTTGAAGCTTTTGATGAATGAAGACCCATGAGGAGTCTCCCTGGCTTACCTGGGTACCAGTTCCATTCCCACCCACTGACTCTGTGTCCTTGGACAACGGGTTTCAGCTCTCTGCATCTATGAGGGAAGAATGGCAATAATGCAGCTGCCTCCCCAGCTCTGTTAACATGATGAAGTCATGAGCCACGTCTGAAGTTTGTAGGGAGCCTCTGAGCAGCTCCATCCCTCCTGCTGAAACTCTCAGGCAGAATAAAAATGATTTATGTTGCTTTGAGTGAGGGGTAGACCCCACCTTTGGGGTTGTGTGGGCCTTGGACCCCCAAAGTCCCTGGACTGGCAGCATTGACATTGTCCGGGAGCTCTTAGAAATGCAGCATCCTAGAACCCACTGCAGACCTGCTGAGTCAGAATCTGCCTTACAACTCCATCCCTTGAGGGTGTGACAACAAATAGCAGTTTGAGAAGTGCTGATTTAGAGAACCCTGAAGTCAGGTGGGTAGGTAGGTGACATCTACATCATGGGCTGTGATGAGAAGTCAGTGAAGTAACAAAGCTGAAGGACCTTCAGAGAAAGTACACAATGACTATGGTTTGTTCTCACTAGATTTGCTATATACTCATTAGAAAATTGTGTATGCAAATTTACCAAATTTTGGAGAGAGCACCTCTACTGCCAGGGCTTGGGAACAGGACTATTTTTAAATTAATACATTTCATCTTTTTGAGCATGCACTGCATGTATAACACTATGATAACCACTGAGTGAAAGAATAAAGAGATGGCAGACGGTTTAGGACCTCCAAGAGCTCAGCATGTCTTGAGGGTGAATGGTGCTAACACGAAAGACAGGACCAAGTACTGAAATGACAGAGGCAGACAGAGAGCCCCAAGAGTGGCAGGGCAGGCACTCAGGGAGGCAAAAGCAGGGAGGCATATCATGGCCCTGGCAGTGGAGGATTTGACTGGGATGGAGGAAGCACTGAGAGAACACTAGCACATGGAGCATGGAGCACGCCGTATGAGGACAGGGACATGGAGAGACCAGTGTGGGCTTGAGGTTGGCACTGACCCAGGGAACCTGTGACAGTCACATCTCCAAAGCTGCTGCACACAGCTTCAGCCTCTCCACAGAGGCAGCTACTCCTCTTCCTGCTCTTCCCTCCAAGCCCACCCATGCGCAGGGCAACCTTCAGGCACCCGTAACATAGCCTCCCTCTCCGACTGCTGGCGCAGAGCAGGGGGTGTCTCTGAGATGCCCCTGGTGTGGCCATAAGCTCTATGTTTTTGGATCTTTTTTATTTTTAAAGTTGTTGTTCAAAGGATTAAAATGTATATCCTAAGTTATTCCAGTTTATATGGAATTAATATTTTACCATGTCATGTAAAGATAGGAACCTAAAACAGATTATTTGAATTCACGCTTACTGTTATCCTTTATGCTATTTTTTTTGTTCTACTTCAGATAATATAAACTGAATATTTATTCTTGCTTTAAACAGTTGGCCTTAAAAGAGAAATGTACTTACCTACATATTTACCATTCCCAGGGTTCTTCCTTACTTTCTAGCTTCAGATTTCTCTCTGGTTTCAATTTTTCTTCAGCCCGAGAATGTCTTTCATTGTTTCTTAAAGTGCAGGTGTGCTGGTGAGAAATTATCTCAGCTTTCATCAGAAATTGATCTAAATTTCATCTTCATTTTTGGAAGAAATTTTGCTGAATATAAAACTCTAGGGCGACATGGTTTTCTTTCATTCCTTTAAAGATGCAGTTCCATCGTCTTCAGCATACATTGCTTCTGATAACGAGTTAGTTGTAATTTTTATTTGTTCCTCTGGCTACTTTTATAATTTTTTTTCTATCTGTGTTGTGTCCGTGACTGTAATATTCCTTGATGTAATTCTTTTCATATTTATCCATCTTGGAGTTTGCTGTGCTTCCTAGTGGGTGGTTCTTTTTTTTTCCCCACCCTAAATCAAATTTGGAAAAATTTCTTTCAATATTTCTTCAAATTTTTTTTACAATCCTTTTCTCTCTCCTCTCTTTGGACACCAATTATAGTTGTTAGTTTGCTTGACATACCTCATAGGTTGAGGCTTTGTTCATTTTTAAAAATCTTTTATTCTCGGTATGCTTCAAATGTGATTATTTCTTTTGCCTTGTATTCAGGTTCAGTGATCTTTTGCTGTTGTTGTTGTGTCCAATCTGTTGTTGATGTCATGCAAGATTTTTTTTCTTTTTTCTTTCCTACTCAGATAATTGTGTTTTTCTGCTCTGTAATATCCATTTAGCTCTTTTTTTTTTTTTGCTATTTCCAAATCTTTCCTGAGATTTCCTCGTCTCTTCATATTATACCTGTATTTTGTTTTAGACTTTTAAACATATATTTATGGAACTTTATATTTACTTTATAAATTTATAAAGTTTTGAGATTTATAGATTTATATTTACTTTATAGTCTTTTATACTAATTTCAATTGCTAGGTCATTTGTGGCTATGTTTCTTTTTTTATTGAAGTATAGTTGATTTACAGTATTTCAGGTGTACAGAAAAGTGATTCAGATAGCTCCCCTCTCTCCCCCCATATGTGTGTGTGTGTGTGTGTGTGTGTATAATTGACTTTAGTTCCCTATGCTATGCAGTAGGTCCTTGTTACTTATCTATTTTATATGTAGTAGTTTGTGTATATTAATTCCAAATCCCCAATTTTAAGTCAAAGACAAATGTTACATGATACCACCTATATGTGAAATCTAAAAAAAAGGGTACAAACGAACTTATTTACAAAACAGAAGCAGACTCACAAAATAGAAAACAAACTGATGGTTACCAAAGGGGAAAGGGGCAGGGGAATGGATAAATTGGGAATGTGGTTATGCTCCTAGTCATTGCTTTTTCTTTTTATAATGTGCAATATATTACTGTTTCTTTGCACATGTCAAGTAATTTTTTTATTGTGCACTGGATATTGTATGCTATATTGTAGGGATTCTTGATTCTGTTATCCTTGAATACTCTTGAGTTTTGTTCTTGCAGTCAGTTCAGTTTGAACTTGTGGAGGCTTGATTTTTTATTTTTTTTTATGATTGATCTCTTTCTAATTTACCCTTAGCCTTAGAGAATATCCTTTAGCCCAAGCACATAATCTTTACTGTTAGATAGTGCGGCCCTCATAGTATTTCAGTGGAGAGTCCTAAGTTTTAATCAGCACCTCTAACTTGGCAAGACTCAAATTCCAAACAGACTCTTCTGCAAAGAGCAGCAACTGGAATATCTGTGCACTCATTCAGCCTCCAGCTATTCTTTTCCTCCTGGACTTCTTAGAGACTTTCCCAGGCATGTTTAGTTCAGGGGTTAGCTAAATGTTTGAGGGGATTTTGTGTATGTCCTCTTCTGCAGCTCTCCTCCTTCTAGGATTTCCCTCAATTTCCAGCTGCTCTAACAGACCTAGACCCCATCCCGTGACTCCCCAGGAAAATAAGATTATATTTTCCTGTTTGAGTTACAGCTTCTCTGAATCAAGAGAAGTTTGGAATTCCCTCAGAATATAAATCATATCAACTTGAATCATATCCAGTATGATTTCTCTTTTAAAACTAAATTGCTGGATTCTGCCTTCTTCTGGTTCCTTTCCAGTGCCCTTACAGAGTTGTTTTTCTCTTTTTTCTTAAAGAAATACTTAGTTCAGAGTTTATAATTATTATTTTTGGAAGAGTTAGTGTGATAGAAACTACTCAGCCATTTACTGGAACTAAAACATGTGTTTTCTAATTCTTTACCAAATAGATAATGTATTAGTTATCTATTGCTGCATAACAGTTACTCCAAAATGTAGCTGTTTACAACAACAAACATGTGTTATCTAGTACAGATAGTGGCTAAACTGAGTGATTCTGGCTCAGGGTCACATGAGAATGGCTGTGACTCTGGTCTGAAGGCTTGACTGGGGCTGGAGTATCCACTTCTAAGATGAATTTCTTATTTAGTTGTTGGCTAGAGTCCTCCATTCCTTTCTGACTGCTGGCAGAAGGCCTTGATTCCTCATCATGTGTGCCACTGCATAGGGGTCTCGGAGTGTCCCTGTAACATGGCATCTAGCTTCCCTCATTGTGGGTGATACAAACAGAGAACAAGGAGGAAGCAGCAATGTTTTTATGACTTAGTCTTAGAAGTCACTACCGCCATACTCTATCGAGGAGTGAATCCAACATACACTCAAGGGGAGAGAAATTAGGTTGCACCTTTTGAATAGAAAAGGGTCAAAGAATTGTGGATATCACTTAAAATCAGCAAATATGGGTTCCTAAAAATTTGACTGCATATTTATATGAATGATTTTTCCTACCAAATTTCTTTATAAAATTGCATGTTTCTTATATGTTTTATCACATAAAAAAAGATCTAATGAAAGTAGTGGAACTGTCTAAATTACATTTTTAATATTCTTGGAGTTCCTGTTGTGGCGCAGCAGAAACAAATCCAGCTAATAACCTTGAGGATGTCGGTTTGATCCCTGGCCTCGCTCAGTGGGTTAAGGATACATCGTTGCTGTGAGCTATAGTTCAGGTCACAGACATAGCTCGGATCCTGCATCGCTGTGGCTGTGGTGTAGGCCAGCAGCCGTAGCTCCAATTCGACTCTTATCTAGCCTGGAAACTTCCATATATCATGAGTGCAGCCCTAAAAAAAAGCAAAAAAAAAATTATTGCTAGGCCATTGCTAGTAAGTTAACTCCAAAATATATTTAATGCTTTATCAAAGTACAGAAGAGGACAAAGAAAGTAAAATATCATCTGGATCTGTAAAAATAGAAATAATCAATATTTACTAAGTTCTTGCTGTATAATAGGCAGTGATCTAAGGTCTCTATTTTTTTTTTCTTTTTAGGGCCACATCTGCAGCATATGGAAGTTCCCAGGGTTGGGGCTGAATCTGAGCTGCAGCTGATTCATACACCACAGCCACAGCAACACCAATGTGGGATCTGAGCCACATCTGCAACCTACACTGCAGCTTGCAGCAATGCCAGATCCTTAACCCACTGAGCGAGGCGAGGGCTTGAACCCACATACTCATGGATACTAGTCATGTTCTTAACCTGCTGAGCCATTATGGGAACTCCATAAGGTCTCTATATGTATTATCGTATATAGTCTCTACAGATGAGGGCCAGAACGGTTAAGTAACCTGCCAAAGAGCAAACTAAGCTGACTCCAGACTCCAGCTCTAACCTCTTTAACACAAATCTTTAATTCATAATATACAAAGTAAGGATGGTTGGATGGATGGATGGATGGATGGACAATATTATTTCTTTAACATTTCTTTTTATTTTAAATGATTTTTATTTTTTTCATTATAGCTGGTTTACGGTGTTCTGTCAGTTTTCTACTATACAGCAAGGTGACCCAGTCACACATACATATATACATGCTTTTTCTCACATTATCTTCAGTCATGCTCCATCACAAGTGACTAGATATAGTCCCTAGTGCTATACAGCAGGATTTCATTGCTTATCCATTCTAAAGGCAATAGTTTGCATCTGGTAACCCTGAATTCCCAGTCCATCCTACTCCTTCCCCTTCCCCCTCCCCCTATTTCTTTAACATTCGATCATACTATAGAGATGGTTCCTGACGTATGACTTATGATTTTCATCTTTACCATGACATGAGAGTGATCTATATCCTACAGAAATCCTACTCTGAATTTTGATCTCTTCTTGGGCCCGTGGTATGTAATGCAACACTCTCCCATGGTGGTGGGCAGTGGCAGCAGCCCCAGCTTCCAGTCAACCACACGATCACGAAGGTAGACAATCGACACACTTAAAACCCATCTATTTTCACTTTCAGGACAGTGTTGAGACAGTCAACACTTTCTTATAAAATAGGCTTTGTTTCAGATGATTTTGCCCAGCTGTAGACTAATGTAAGTGTTCAGAGCACATTGAAGGTAGGCTGGGCTAATCTATGATGTTTGTATGGTAGATGTATCAAATGCATATTTGATTTACCATATTTTCAGCTTATGATGGGTTTATCAGGATGTCACCCTGTCATAGGTAGAGGAAGCTTTGTACTTGTTTTTAGTAAAATATAGTAAATTTAATTTTATGCAAACTTAAGAGAAACTAAGTCAAACTGAATATTGCTGAATTTCAGATTAATTTTATGTTTAATCTTATTTGTTTAAACATTTAACTTTATGCTGAATTTATTTTATTTATGTGAATTTTACTGATGAAAAAGAAACAAGTTTACAAGGAAGAAACTGCTGAACTTCACATAAATATTTCATTGTAATGAGATATTTTCTCAAATATCCCTCTAAGGTTATTATAAAAACAAAACCCCTGGAGTTCCCGTCGTGGCTCAGTGGTTAACGAATCCAACTAGGAACCATGAGGTTGCTGGTTTGATCCCTGGCCTCACTCAGTGGGTTAAGGATCCGGCGTTGCCGTGAGCTGTGGTGTAGGTTGCAGACGTGGCTCGGATCCCGCATTGCTGTGGCTGTGGCGAAGGCCAGCGGCTACAGCTCCTGTTAGACCCCTAGCCTGGGAACCTCCATATGCCGCGGGTGTGGCCCTAGAAAGAAAGACAAAACAAAACAAAACAAAAAAACAAGAATATGACAGTTCTTTAAGAAGCCAGAGTTACTTTTTATTTTAAGTTACATGTTTCCCATATGGACTCATTAACGTTTAATTCAGTTTGTTCTCACTTCTTTACCCCATTCCTCAATTTTAGAGCATTTCTTTTTGTGTTGTTTTTACATCGTCAGGGTTCAGTGTTAACTGTCACTGTAATTCTCATAGTTTTTTGGTCTTAGTCACCACCATCATTTTCAGTATACCTATAGCTTTATGTTATTTGATTTGTCTCTTAATTCACTGGATTTTGCCACCGAGTAATTTTTTTAAGAAAGACCAACAGGTGCTGTTTTCTTTTATCTTTGAGAAGTTCTGAGGTTGCCTTTATACCTGAATTATATCTGTGATATGTTATATCCTGACAGCACTTTGTAAACATCACCTGTTTGTTTTCTGGATTCACTATTGGTTGGAAAAGTTTGAGGCCAGCCTGTTTTTTTTTTTTTTTTTTTCCTTTTGTAGGCGATTTGACTTTTTGGCTTGGATAGGATTCTTCCTTTATCCTTGAAATCTAGTCGCTTTGCTGGGCCACCTCTGGCTAAGGACCATTCTGTAGCAGCTGTTCTTGAGATTCAGTGTACTTGAAAAGATCTGGGTATCTATAAATTTCAGACAGATTTTCTTCTGCCATGACTTTTGAATATTTTCATTTACTTGTGTTCAGTTCTATGCTTCATGTGCACCGTTTATACATGTATCAGGTTTCTATTTCCTGACCTCTATATCTCTTTCTAATCGTATTTAACTTAATTTCTTTTCTATTTTTCCTCTGTCTTTCTCATGCTTGTCTTCCATGTCTTTGACAGTTTCCTCAGTGCTTTTTTCCCTAGGGAGAACTCTCATATGGCTTTCATTTCTAAAATTATATAATTTCCTTCTGTTTCTTTCCTGAGGATGAACACACTTTGTGCCTCTTTATTTTTATTATTATTATTACAGTTGATTTACAATGTTCTGTCAATTTCTGCTGTATAGTAAAGTGACCCAGCCTTACATACACACACACATATATATATGTATGTATGTATGTATATATACACACACACACACACATTCTTTTCTCATATTATTTTCCATTATGTTCTATCACAAGTGATTGGATCTATCCTATGCTATACAGCAACCCCATTACTTATCCATTTGGGCCTCTTTCTTTTGTCTTACTATCTCTTCACTGAATCCCCATATCTCTTTGAGCTTTTGCTACAGAGAGGGCATTTTTTCTTTAAATTTTGGGTAATGGAGAAATGTTTGTTTATACTTTTCATTATTTTCTTACACTTGATATGCCCCCTTTTCACATATTTTTTGCAGCATCGTCGTATAGGTATTTAGTTATTATTAGTGGCTGGCCAGTAGGATGCTAAAATATGGGAAGGGAGAGAAACAGGCAGTGAGCTGGGATGTAGACACCGTGGACCCAGACCTTTTCTTCTGCCAGTTCAGTAGCTCTGAGATATCCACCCCCACCCCCAGTGAATTAGCGCTGATTCGTTATACACTGGCACAGCAGGGATGGGGGCAGAGCTGACTGCCACTTACTTTTTCTCCTCTGACAAATCATGCCACCTGTTCTTGGAAAGATGGTGTGTCTGTATGATTCCTGGCCAGACGTCACTGTTTCCCAAATAATGGACATTTAGGTGGCTTTTCATTTTTGCTCTAAAAGCAATGAATGCAGTGTGACAAAGAAACAAACTCTGGGTCCATGCCCCAGTCCTACAGCCCTCAGGTGCATCACTACTTTGTGGAGAAATTATACACCCTTGAGAATCACAGACGCATGTGCCACCTTCTTTGTTTGCAGAGAGAAGAATGGGGTACTCTTACATGTTTAACTAGAAGTCCTGAAAGAGAAATTTTAATCTTTTTGAAGTTGTAGAGCTGTGCATTGATGATATTTGCCCCTTTCTCTGTAATATTTCAATAAATAAATAAATTTTTCAATAAATTTTTTATGATGTCACATTTGTTAATTTTGCTTTATGACTCTTGGGTCTTGGATCTTGCTTAGAAAAGCCCAAGATAATAAATCTATTCTATATTTCATCTAAAAACTTAGCTTTAGAAGAATAGTTCATCTTAAAACTTTTATGGTTTTGTCTCTTTAATCCATGTAGAATTGATTTCTATGAATGTTGTGAAGGAGAAATCTAATGTTTTTCTACAGAATTAATATTTAGTGATCTCTACATGCCTCTGTACCACCGTTTCACATACTAAATTCCCCTATGTATACTGGATCTTCCATTATGTTTCACTAGTCTATTTGCTTTTAATCCCTAAATAATATCTCATTTTTAATTATTATAGTTTAAGAGGATTTTTTTTTTTATAACATACAGGATAAATTTTCTCTTAAGGTTCTTTTTCAAAATTTTCTTGGCTATTCTTGCACATTTTCTCTTTCAGATGAACTTGAGAATCTACTTATCAAGTTCCATTAAAAAATCCTGTTGGGATTTTGATTGGGATTGCATGGAAATTATAGCTTAATTGGGGGAGAATTGACATCTTTACAGTATTGAGTCTTCCCACCCAGGAACGTGGTATGTTTTTCTTTAATCAGGTCTTCTTTGACATCCTTTAAAATAGTTATTACATTTCTTATTAGGATTATATCTAGGTTAATTTCTTAATTAGTTTGCTAGTTGGTTATTATCGAAATGGATATAGAAAAGCTACTGATTTTCATGCACAGGTTTTTTTGTATCTAGCCATCGTAATGAACTCAGTTGGTGCTGTTATTTTTTATTCTCTTTGCTTTTTTAGACAGGTATAAATAAAAGCCATTTGTAAATATAATGGTGGTTTTTTAATCTCTTTAATGTTAGTAACTGTCATTTCTTTTTCATGTCTTATTTCAATATATAGGAACTCTTAATGAATATTAAATAGTGGTTGTTTACAGGTTTTATTATTTTATTTCTAATATATGCAGGAATATTCCTAGTGTTATACCATTTGTAGATATTGTCTGTAGGTTTCCTGTAGTTACTCTTTATTAAATTAAGGGATTTTTTATATTCCTAGATTTCAAGAGTTTTGATCAGGAATGGGTGTTGAATTTTATTACATGCTTTTTAAAAAGCATTTATGAGGTAATTTTACTGCTTTTCAACTTTACTATTTAATCTGTTTAATGTAGTAAATTGCAGTAATAGATTTTCTAACATGCCTAACATTGGAAATCTCATCCTTCCATTCTTGGAATAAATTCTATTTGATTATGAGTATTGGTTTTTGTTTTTTTTTTTCTTAGGGCCGCACCTGCAGCACATGGAAGTTCCTGGGCTAAGGGTTGAATCAGAGCTGTAGCTGCCAGCCTACTCTGCAGCCAAAGCAACGAGGGATCCTAGCTGCATCTGCCACCCACACCGCAGCTCACGGCAACACTGGATCCTTAACCCACTGAGCGGGGCCAGGGATTGAACCCACAACCTCATGGATACTGGTCAGGTTCCTAATCCTCTGCGCCACAACAGGAACTCTGAGTATTGCTTTTTTAATACACTGTTGCATCCAGTTGTTAATATTTTATGCACAGATTTTACGTCTTTATTTATAATGTAGATTGAATTACAGTTGCTATTGTTTGTAATGTCCCTCACCAGTCTGGGTATCAGAATCACACTGGTTTTGTAGAATGAGTTAGGAATCTTCCTTTTGTGTGCTCTGAAACAGTTCACATACTGTGGACATTGCATGTTTTTTGAAATGTTGGTAGAGCTTATTAATCAATCTGACCAGACATGGTAACTCTTAAAAGGCTTTCCTTTTCTCCTTGAAGGAATTTTGGTAGTTAAATGTTCCTAGAAAATCATCAGTGTCTCTAATCTTCAAATATATGACATAAATTTTATACCATATTTTTACAACCAAATATATCCTCCATATTAATATTTATAATTGTTTGTAATCTTATTTGTGGATCTTTTTTTCCTTGATCAAACTTATGAAAAATTTCCTGATTCCTATAAAATCGTTTTTTCAGAGAACTAGATTTTTTAAAAATTGAAATACAGGAGTTCCCGTCGTGGCTCAGTGGTTAACGAATCCGAGTAGGAACCATGAGGTTGAGGGTTCGATCCCTGGCCTCACTCAGTGGGTTAACGATCTGGCGTTGCCGTGAGCTGTGGTGTAGGTTGCAGACGCGGTTCGGATCCTGCATTGCTGTGGCTGTGGCGAAGGCCGGCAGCTACAGCTCTTGTTAGACCCCTAGCCTGGGAACCTCCATATGCTGCGGATGTGGCCCTAAATAAGGCAAAAAGACAAAAAAAAATGAAATACAGTTGACATACATTATACTAGTTTCAGGTGTACAGCATAATGATTAGTATTTGCATATACTGTGAAATAATCGCAGTAAGTCCAGGTACCGTCTGTCACCCACAAAGTTATGAAATATTTTTTCTTGTGATGAGAACTTCTACGGTTTATTTTATTAGCAGTTCTGAACTTGTGGTGCAGTATTATTAACTGTATTCACTGTGCCGTACATCACATCCCCGTGCCTTATTTAAAACTTTTGTAACTGGGAGTTATAGATCCCCTTGATCTCCTTCACCCATTTTATCCACCCCGCCAACCCCCATCCCTCTGGCAACCACCAAGCTGTTTGCTGTACAGCAGTGTCGCCTTGCCTGTGCTTTTGCTTTCTGCACTTTCAGTTACTATAGCCAACTGTAGCCTGAAATACTATGTGGCAAATTCCAGAAATCAGCAATTCCTAAGTTTTAAATTGTATGCCCATCTGAGTAGCGTGATGAAATCTCTCGCCAACGCGCTCTGCCCTGCCTGGCATGTGAGTCACCCCTCTGTCAGCGTGCCTCTCTGTTAGTCACCGAGTAGTCCTCTCAGTTATCCGATCGACTGCTGTGGTAACACAGTGCTTGTGTTCAAGTCACCCTTATTTTACTTAAGAGTAGCCCCAAAGCTCAAGAATGCTGGCAATTTGGATATGCCAAGGAGAAGCCGTAAAGTGTTTCCTTTAAGTGAAAAGGTGGAAATTCTCGGCTTGATAAGGAAAGAAAAAATTGTATGCCGAAGTTACTAAGATGTATGGTAAGAATGAATCTTCTATCCATGAAATTATGAAGAAGGAAAAAGAAATTTGTGCTAGTTTTGAGACTGAACCTCAGACTGCAGAAGTCATGACCATAATATGTGATGAATGCTAAGTTAAGGTGAAAAAGGCATTAACTTTGTACAATATTTTGAGAGAAAGTAAGAGACACATAACTTTTTTATTATGTATGGCATATTGTTATAATTATTCTGTTTTATTCCTACTGTTGTTAATCTCCTACTGTGCCTAATTTATAAGTTAAATTTTATAGTAGGTATAGATGTGTTTGTATAAGAAAAAACATAGTATACGTAGGCTGCAGTATTAGCCATGGTATTAGGCGTCTACTTCAAGTCTTGGGTTGTATTCCTCATAGATTAGAGGGATGGGGTACTTGCTTGCCTTCTCTTCCTGGGCCATGACAGCAGCACAGGGAGGCAGGGAGGACAGGTGCTAACAGGTTAGAGTCAGAGGGCAAAAAGGGCACCTGCCAGTCTCCCTGGAGAGACTCCTATCAGGCTTTTGCTTGTTTTCAGGATTCTTTAGGATTTGCAAATGTATCTTTTTCGCATATGGTTTAGGCTTTCTTCAAGCTGCTGGGGTTTTTTGTTTTGTTTTGTTTTTTCCTTGCAACCCATGCCACAGCTGCAGTGATGCCGGATCCTTAACCCACTGTGCTGGGCCTGGGATCGAACCAGGGCCTCCACAGAGACTTGCGTATTGTTAACCTGATGTACCACAGTGGAAACTCCTTTTCTTCTTCCTCTTCCTCCTCTTCCTTCTTTTCCTTCTCCTTCTTCTTGCTGTTGCTTTTTGTGCTGGGCCCTAGAGCCCTTTAAGTGCAGAATCTCCATTCCCTACAGCCCTATGGGTCTCTTGGACATAAGTTCTGTTGGTTTTCAAAGCTAGACATTTGGGGGGCTTCTCTCACTAGTGCACATCCCCCAAGGCTGGGGTACCTGATAAGGGACAGCAAACCTCTGGGTCCTCAGGGAGAAGTTACATATTTGTGAGATCCCTCCAGAATGTGGGTCTCCATGTGGGGGGTGGGACCATGTCTCTGCCTCTACTACAAATCTTTTTTTTCTTTTCTCCCTTTTTTAGGGCCGCACCTGCAGCATATGGAGGGAAGTTCCCAGGCCAGGGGTCAAATCGGAGCCACAGCTGCCAGTCTACACCTCAGCCACAGCAACGCCAGACCCGAGCCACATCTGCAACCTACACCACAGTTCATGGCAACGCCGGATCCTTAACCCACTGAGTGGGGCCAGGGATCGAACCCACATCATCATAGGTACGAGTCGTGTTCTTAACCTGCTGAGCCATAGCGGAACTCCTCTCCTACTCATCTTGATGTGGCCTTTTATCCTTTGTTGTGGAGTAGCCCTTCAGCTAGTTCTCAGGTTCTTTTCAGAGGGAGTTTTTCCTTACAGAGCTGTAGGTATTTATGTGCTTGTAAGAGGAGGTGAGTTTGGGATTTTCTGATGCCACCATCTTAAACTACCTCCTTCCTCCTCTGCCAGTCCCTGCACTGTCTCCTCTGGCTTCCAGGTATCTAATGAGTCCTCCCGACTCCACCCCCCCAGGTAGCAGGGGGACAGTGGAAGGCGGAGTCACTGGGGGCTGTCACAATTCCCAGCCTCTTACTTTGCTCTCTCCTTGCCCTCCCTGCATGGGGCCAGTTTCAGATTTCAGCCAGGGAAGCAGGAGGTTGCAAACCAGCACAACCTAAGCCTGAGCTTTACCTTGTCAGCCTCCGGGCGGGAGCCACTGCATCTCCCTCCCACAGCATCTCCCTCCTACAGCCAAGACTGATTTTTTTTTTTTGTTTGAGTTCTTTTATTTTCTAACTCATGACTTTCTACTTTTGTGTGTTAATTCCTTCAGCTTTTATTTATTTACTTATTTTTTATTTGCTTATTTGGGGGCTGCACCCTCGGTGTGTGGAGGTTCCCAGACTAGGGGTCTAATCGGAACTGGCGACCTACACCACAGCCACAGCAATGTGGGATTCCAGCCGCGTCTGTGACCTACACCACAGCTCATGGCAACGCCAGATCCTTAACCCACAGAGCAAGGCGAGGGATCAAACCCACAACCTTATGGTTCCTAGGTAGATTCGTTTCCGCTGTGCCACAACGGGAACTCCCCTTCAGCTTTTTATTATTTCTTTTCCTGGCTCTTAGAAGAGAATGTTTTGTTCTTTATTTTCAGGCTTTGATGTGCCTTAATAAGTAATAAATATTTTATATATTTTCCTCTCGTTACCTATCTCTGGCGTAATTGTACAGTACTCATGTTATTCCTTTCTGAATAATTTTTTATATCAACTTTGAGATTTTCTCTTTAACTCAAGTTATTTATAAGGGATTTAAATTTTTTTCCAACTGGATGGATTTTTTTTGGCACTCCTTTTGTTGCTAATTTTTAACTTTATTGCATTGGGATCAGAGACTGTGTTCTGTATAACTTCTGCCTTTCTGAATTTGTTGAAAAAAAATTTTTGTACCCTAGTACATGTCAATTTTTATAACCATTCCAGTGGATATTTGAGGACTACTTTTATTTTGTGCTTATTGAGTACAAAAATCTATATAAATGAGATCAGAGGTTGCCACTGGTGGCCCACAGTCTGTCTTGGCCTGCAGATGTGTTTTATATGAACCATACAAGTGTCTTTTTTAAAAACTTGAGCAAACATTTACAAATCAAGGGATTCTCTTGAAAAAAATCAAAAGTTCTGACTATGTTGGACCTTCATTCATGGTAACATTTATCTGGGGTTACATAGCAGCTGCACTTCAAAAGGCAGTTTTCCCATCCCCCTCACTGCCTGGTTTTGTAGGCCTGTCCATGTCAGCCCTTTATCCTGCCTGTCTGGCCTTTAGGGTCTGCATTTGTCACCTGTGGCTTCATCAAGCTCATTCCAGTGTTTTCTCACCTGGTCTGAGTCTCCTTATTGATTGTGGATTTGTTGATTTCCCTCAGGTTTTGATGAATACATTTCAGAGTTACAAGATGTACAAAATTCATCATCTCTTGTTGAGGTAGTGAATCTTTCTTTAATCAATATCAAAATCCTCTGTCTTACTCTCTCTTTTGCCTTTAATTATTCTTTGGGTGATATTAATATAGCCATGTCTATTAAATTATTTAATCATCACTTTCCTCATGTATTTTTCATCCCTTTATTTCTTTCACTTTTCTTTTTTCTTTTTTTTTTTTTTTTTAGCTTTTAAGGGTTGTACCTGTGGCATATGGAATTTCCCAGGCTAGGGGTCGAACTGGAGTTGCAGCTGCCAGCCTACACCACAGCCACAGCAACGTGGGATCTGAGCTGCATCTGTAGCCTACGCCATAGCTCACAACAGCACTGGATCCTTAACCCATTGAGCGAGGCCAGGGATCGAACCTGCATCCTCATGGATACTCCTAAACAACGGGAACTCCCCACTTTATTTTTAACCTTAGTTTTGTAAGCATCATGTATCTGACTTTATTTTTTTCTTTTTTTGGGGGGCGGGGGCACACAACCATGGCATTTGGAAGTTCCCAGGCTGGGAGTTGAATTGCACTTGTAGCTGCTGACCTACGTCACAGCCACACAATGTGGGATCTGAGCCATGTCTACAACCTACACCACAGCTCACGGCAACACCAGATCCTTAACCCACTGAGCTAGGCCAGGGATCCAACCCACGTCCTCATGGATATTAGCTGGGTTTGTTACCGCTGAGCCACGATAAGAACCCCTGGCTTTAGTAGTAGTAGCAGTACCATCTAAGAATTGCTCTAAAGTGGGAATTTGATATATTCACGTGTTCAGATTTCAAATATATTTGAATTTATTTCTGTTATTTTGTTTTGTTTTTTATTGGTTAATGTACTACTCATTTACTTTTTTTTTTTTACTGTCTTTCATTCTGTTTCTTTTATTTCCTGCTAGATAGATATGGTTTCTTTTATTTTCTTTCACTGTAATGGCTTGAAATGTTTACATCCTAATTCTGTTTTTCTAGCACCCTGAAACACACATTTGAATTTGTATTTTTCTACAATGCTCTGCATCGATCAGTAGCTGTCCCCTTCTGAGCGAATCAAGAATCTTGCCATAGCTCCACTTCTCTGCTCCGTCTTCCCCTCTCCTTCATTACCTCCTCAAGTCATCGTCATCCAGGATTTTTACTCCACGTTGTTATTAACAGTTTTACCTTCTGCAGCAGCAGCGATGTGAACTTTGCTATAAAGATGGGCCAGTTTATTTGGTCATCATTTTTTCTTTAATCTTATATCTTTATTTCCTATTTTTTATTTTGTAAGATTTTCTTCTCTTCAAAGTCAATTGTCCTTTCAAAAGGTATTTTCAAGTGCTTACTGTGTATATGGATGGTTATAGAGGAAAGGAACTTTCTGAGTTCTTAAAGTCTTTATTTTCTTCTAACAAATCTGGCTGAGTTTAGATTTTTAAGTTCAAAATAGCTTTCACTCAGAAATTTAAAAACATTGTTCCATGGTTTTTTGGCACTCACTGTTACTGATGGGATCCAATGCCAATATTAATTTTTGTTCCTTTTCAGATGGTTTCTTTCTTCTTCCAGAAATTTTCGGATTTTTTTTTTCTCTTTCCGTGTTCTGGAATTCGATCTCTATGTGTCTAGATGTGAATTTGTTTTCATTTTCCTGCCTGGTCCCCAGTGAGTTATTAAAGGCTCCATGTTGTTATTGAGAGTTTTGTTACACTTTAACAATGATGTGAGCTTAACTATAAAGGTGGGCCAGTTTCGCTGGTCACCAGTGTAGAGGTTTGAGATTCAAATTTAAAGACTTTTTGTTTGGCTTCAGGAAATTCTTCTGTTATTTATTTGACTCTTTTGCTTTATTTTTCCTCATTCCATCCCTCTTGGAACTGTTATTAGACAGATGCTAGAACTTTGCCTCTTAACTTTCAGACTTTCCATCCCTCTGACTTGGGTCTTGGGAAAACATCCATCAGTGTAATTGTCCAGCTGTCTGCTATCTTTTCAGGTTTTACATTTTGAAAATAAGTTACCTTCTAGGATTTCTATTTGATGTTTTCAATTAAATTTGCATTTGAAGGGGTGATAGGTTCACATGCAACTGTAAGAAATAATACACAGAGGTCCAGTGTACCCTTTACCCAGTCCCCCATCACGGTGGCCTCTCCTGAAACTCACAGACAGGATACTGACGCTGATACAGTCAGGATGCAGAACAGGATCACAAAAGGATCATTCATGTTGCCTTTTTATTGCCACAACCACTCCTACCCCATCCCCTTCCTTCACATCTGGCAACCACTAATCTGTACTCCATTTCCATAATTTTCTGACTTCAAGATGATATATAGGAGTTCCCGTCATGGCTCAGCGGTTAACAAATCTGACTAGCATCCATGTGGATGCAGGTTCGATCCCTGGCCTTGCTCAGTGGGTTAAGGATCCAGCATTGCTGTGAGCTGTGGTGTAGGTCGCAGATGCGGCTCGGATCCTGTATTGCTGTGGCTGTGGTGTAGGCTGGCAGCTACAGCTCCAATTAGACCCCTAGCCTGGGAATCTCCATATGCCACGGGTGTGGCCCTTAAAAAAAAAAAAAAAAGATATATAAATAGAACCATAATTTGGGAACAGGAATGTTCTGGGAATGTCTTCCTCTTGGAAAAGCAAATGAACTCTAAGGGCCAGTTAGTAACCGATATACAGAAATCACTCTGTTTCCTATTCCAGAGTACCCAACCACATTGGCCAACATAGTTTGTCAAATACTCTGTAGTGGGATTAAATTATGGTATTTATAAAGCATAAATATCCCAGTTACAATGTATACATGTAGATACTGCATTAATGTCAGCATTATAGATGCCAGAGAGTTAAATGTAAACTTTTTTTGGTGTTATTATTTTTTTTCTGTCAATTTTCTACTGTACAGCAAGTTGACCCAGTTACACATACATGTATACATTCTTTTTTCTCATAAATGTAAGCTTTTTCCCCATTGTATTTCCTGAGAGGGAATTAAAGTTTAGAGATTAAAATTTAAATAAAAATCCAAAATTTTTGAGTCCAGAAGTATTGACTGAAATAAAAATCTCTTTTCCTTTTATTTTTAAACATGTGACAAAATGAAGTTCAATATTCTTCATCCCCTCCTTTTTTACTGACTTTTAGCTAGAGGTTATAATCAGTACCTGGGTAAAATAGGATTGATTTTTAAATCAATAGAAATATTATTATCTTTTTCATGTTCAAATATTTTTTCTCTAGTTTGTTAATAATTTAGTTGTCATTTAATATCGACATTGAAATGTTTGTTTTTGAAGTTTCCATTGTGACTCAGTGGTAATGAACCCAACTAGTATCCATGAGGATGTGAGTTCAATCCCTGGCCCCACTCAATGGGTTAAGGATCTGGCGTTGCCCTGAGTTGCGGTGTAGGTTGCAGAAACGGCTTGGCTCGGATCTGGTGTTGCTGTGGTGTAGGCCGGCAGCTGCAACTCCAGTTCAACCCCTAGCCTGGGAACTTCCATATGCCACGGGTGCTACACCCCCTAAAAAAGTTTATTAATTAATTAACTTATTTATTTATTTTTTAGGGCTGCATCCATGGCATAGGGAGGTTCCCAGGATAGGAGTCCAATCGGAGCTGTAGCCTCTGGCCTACACCACAGCCACAGCAACACAAGATCCAAGCTGCATCTGAAACCTATACCACAGCTCACAGCAATGCCAGATCCTTAACCCACTGAGCAAGGCCAGGGATCAAACGCATCCTTATGGATGCTAGTCAGATTCGTTAACCGCTGAGCCATGACAGGAACTCCTAGAATTATTTTTTATCTTTAATTTCTGACCTTAATTTTGTGATTATTATTATCTAATTGACTTGTAACAAAGCTCAATAAAACTTGGAAAAAATGGAATCGTATACTGTGTAACTTTGGGGATTGGTGTTGTGCACTCAGTGTGATTCTTCAAAGATTCATCCAGGTTGTTGTGTTTATTTGTAGCTTGATCCTTTTTACTGATGAATAATATTCCATGATATGGATCTAACACTGTTTTTCTAACCATTCACCCATTGGAGAACATCTGGTTTTTTCTAGGTTTTGTATATTGACAGTACAGCACCTAGAAGCATTCTTGCATGGGTTTCTATGTGGCATTGTCTTCATTTCTTAGGGATCAATGTCCAAGAGTGCAGTTGCTGGACTGTATAATAGTTACAGGTTTGTTTTTTTTAAGAAACTGACAAGTTGTTTTTCAGAGAGACTGTACCTTTTACATTCCCACTAGCAATGTATGAGGGATCCAGTTCTTTGCATGCTTGCCAGTGTTTGGTATTGTCACTTTTTTATGTTACCCATTCTGGTAGGTATGTAGTAATATCTCATTAATTTGCTTTTCTCTAATACTAGTGCTGTGGGGTATCTTTTTCTTTTCAAGTAAAGTGTAGTTGGTTTACAGTGTTGTGCCAATTTCTGCTGTACAGCAAAGTGACCCAGTCATACATATACATACATTCTTTTGCTCATAGTATCAATCATCATCGTCTATCCTAGGAGACTGGATATAGTTCCCTGTGCTGTATGGTATGACCTTGTTGGTTACCCAATTTTAAATATGAGTTTACATTTACTAACCCCAAGCTCCCAGTCCATCCCACTCCTTTCCCTCTCCCCCTTGGCAACCACAAGCCTGTTCTCTGTGAGTCTTTTTCTGTCTTGTAGGTAGATTCATTTGTGCCATATTTTTAATTTAATTTTTTTCTTTTTAGGGCCACACTTATGGCATATGGAAGTTCCCCAGGCTAGGGGCCGAATCAGAGCTGTAGCTGCAGGTCTATGCCACAGCCACAGCAAAGCCAGATCCAGGCTGTTTCTGCAACCTACACCGCATCTCATGGCAATGCTGAATCCTAACCCACTGAGCAGGGCCAGGGATCAAACCCATGCCCTCATGGATACTAGTCAGGTTTGTTATCACTGAGCCACAATGGAAACTCCTGTGCCATATTTTATATTCCACATGTAAGTGATACCGTACAGTATTTGTCTTTCTCTTTCTGACTTACCGCACTTAGTATGAGAATCTGTAGTTGCATCCATGTTGCTGCGAATGGCATTGTTTCATTCCTTTTTATGCCTGAGTAGTATTCCATTGTGTATATGGAATCCATTCATCTATCGATGGACATTTAGGTTGTTTCCATGTCTTGGCTATTGTGAATAGTGCTGCACTGAACATAGGGGTGGGTATTTTTTTGAACGATAGTTCTATCCAGATATATGCCTAAGAGTAGGATTGCTGGATTATATGGTAGTTCTATATTCAGTTTTCTGAGGAACCTTCGTACTATTTTCTTTTTTTTCTCTTGGCCTAATTTTTAAAATTTTTTTATTATAGTTGATTTACAGTGTTCTCTCAATTTCTATTGTGTAGCAGAGCGACCCAGTCATACGTATATGATACATTCTTTTTCTCATGTTATCTTCCATCATGTTCCATCACAAGTGACTAGATATAGTTCCCTGTGCTGTACAGCAAGATCCCATTGCTTATCCACTCCAAGTGCAATAGTTTGCATCTGCTAATCCCAAACTCCCAGTCCATCCCGCTACCCACCTCCCCCTTGGCAACTACATGTCTGTTCTCCATGTCCATGAGATTGTTTCTTTCCTGCAGATAGTTTTGTTTGTGCCATATGTTAGATTCCAAATATAAGTGATATCATACGGTATTTGTGATTCTCTTTCTGACATCGCTTAGTATGAGAGTCTCTAGTTCCATCCATGTTGCTGAGAATGGCATTTTTTGTTCTTTTTTATGGCTGAGCAGTATTCCATTGTGTATATATACCACATCTTCTTAATCCGTTCATCTGTCGCTGGACATTTAGGTTGTTTCCATGTCTTGGCTATTGTGAATAGTGCTGCAGTGAACATAGGATGTATTATCTTTTTGAATGATCATTCTGCCCAGATATACACCCAGGAGTGGGATTGCTGGATCATATGGTAGTTCTATATTCAGTTTTCTGAGGAACCCCCATACTGTTTTCCATAGTAGTTATACGAATTTACATTCCCTCTAACAGTGAAGGTGAGTTCCTTTTTCTTCCCAGCCTCTTCAGTATTTACTTGTGGACTTGTTAATGATGACCATTCTGACTGGTGTGAGGTGGTACCTCGTTGTAGTTTTGATCTGCATTTCTCTAATAATTAGTGATGTTGAGCATCTTTTCTGTGCTTATTTTCCTTTTTCTTTTTTTGTTTTTTTGCCTTATCTAGGGCCGCACCTGCGGCATATGGAGGTTCCCAGGCTATGGGTCTAACAGGAGCTGTAGCTGCCAACCTTCGCCACAGCCACAGCAACACGGGATCCAAGCCGCGTCTGCACCTATACTACAGCTCATGGCAATGCCAGATCCTTAACCCACTGAGCAAGGCCAGGAATCGAACCCTCAACCTCATGGTTCCTAGTCGGGTTCGTTAACCACTGAGCCACAATGGGAACTCTGTTTTATGTGCTTATTTTCCATCTATGTATGTTCTCCATTGAAATCTCTCATTATGTCTTTTGTTCATTTTCTAATTTTTTAACTGTTAAGTATTGAGATCTTTATATATTTTAGCTACTAGTCACTTGATGTTTATGTTGTTTGTGAATATTTTCTCCCATTGTGTAACTTGTCTTTTTATCCTTTTAAACAGAGTCCTTTTTAATCCTTTTTAACTGGGTCTTTTTGAGAATAAAAGTTTTTAATTTTGATGAAATCCAGTTTATTAACTTTTCCTTTTGTGGGTCATATTTTTTTTTTTGTAGTATCCATCTTAGAACTCTTTGGCTTATCTTAGAGTCTGAAGATATTTGTTTTGGAAAAATTTTAGAAAAACATTTAGAAATTTTACAGTTTTATAGAAGTTTTATATTTTGAGTTCCATTTTGGGAGATCACTTTGAATTAGTTTTGTATATGGTATCTGTTTGTTGTTGTTGTTCTGTTTGCCTAGGGACCTCCAATTGCTCTAGTACCATTTATTGAAATGCCTGACTCTCTTCCATTGAGTTGCTTTTGCACTTTTGTCAAGAGTCATTTGGGCATATTTATGTGAGTTTATTTCCGAGCACTCTGTCTGCTCCATTGATCTACGTGTCTGCCCCTCTGACAGCACAGCAGAGTCTTGATTCTTGTAGCTACAGAGAAGTTGTGAAATGGGGTATACCGATTGCTCCCATTTTGTTTTTCTTTTTCAAAATCTTTTTCTAGTTCTTTTACCTTTCCATACAAGTTTTATCATCATCTTGTCATTATATACAAAATATCTTGCTGGGATTTTGGTAGAGATTTTGTCCATTGGGAGAATGGACATCTTCACTATGTTGAGTCTTTCAATTCATGAACACAATGTGTCTTCATTTATTTAGATCTTCTTTCATCAGCATTATGTAACTTTCACTATACAAGTCCTATATGTGTTTGGCTAGATTTATACATAAGTATTTCATTTTATTTTAAGCAATTATAAATGGTATTGTACTTTTAATTCACTGTGTGTTCATTGCTAACATACAGAAGTGTAACCGTTTTTTGCAGACCGTCTTGTATCCTGCAGGATAACCTTTCTGAACTCACTTAGTTCTCTAGGAGTAGATTCTTTTAGATGTCATCCTCAAATACAGGCAAGTTTATCTTCTTTTTGATCCATATGCCTTTATTTTCCATTTCTTGCTTTATTGCCATGGCCAGAACTTCCAACCTAGAGCAGACATCCTTATCTGTTCCTGATCTTAAGGGAAAGGATTCAGACTTCTTCTGTTAGGTATAATGTTATTTGTAGGGGTTTTTTGGTAGACATGCTTTCAGCAAGTTGGCGATGTTCCCTTTATTTATGGTTTTTTGAGTTTTTTTTAAAAAAAGGAATGGGTGTTGAATTTTGTTGCCGCCTTTTCATCATTGAATGACATAATTTATGTGATTTTTCTTCTTTAGCTTATTAATATAGTAGATTGTATTGATATATTTCTGAATATTTTTATTATTATTATTTTCTTTCTAGGGCCGCACCTGCAACGTATGGAAGTTCCTGGGCTAGGGGCCAAATCAGAGCTATAGTTGAGGCTTATACCACAGCCAAAGCAACACCAGATCTGAGCCACATCTGCAACCTATGCTGAGGATTACAGCAATGCCAGATCCTTAACCTGCTGAACGAGGTTACGGATTGAACCTGCATCCTCACAGACACTATGTCAGGTTCTTAACACCTTAGTTTAGTATCAACGTAATACTAGCTTCAGTAAACGAATTGGGAAGTGTTCCCTCCTCTTTTATGTTTTGTCTTTTGTCCTTTTAGGGCCGCACCGGCGGCACGTGGAGGTTCCCAGCCTAGGGGTCTAATCAGAGCTACAGCTGCCAGCCTACACCACAGCCACAGCAACATGGGATCCAAGCCGCGTCTATGACCTACACCACGGCAACACCGAGTCTTTACCCCACTGAGCGAGGCCAGGGATCAAACCCGC
This sequence comes from Catagonus wagneri, assembly GCA_004024745.2. Taxonomy (NCBI): domain Eukaryota; kingdom Metazoa; phylum Chordata; class Mammalia; order Artiodactyla; family Tayassuidae; genus Catagonus; species Catagonus wagneri. Next base: position 13,295,147 of record PVHT021183530.1, on the reverse strand, counting down.
AACCTCATGGTTGCTAGTCAGATTCGTTTCCGCTGAGCCACTACGGGAACTCTGGGGAGATTTTTTTTTTAAGCACTTTTAAATTTCTTAAAAAGTCATACTGGGTGAGCTGTGGTAGTTTGTGTGTTCTGAGGAGGTGGCCCATCTCATGTAACTTGTCAAATTTATTTGTGTAGATTTGTTTGTAATATTCCCTTGTTATCCTGTCAATGTTGGTAGAGTCTGTGGTTATAGCCTCTTTTTCATTCCTGATATTGGTAATTTGTATCCCTTTTTTTATAGTTATTTTTATTGGAAGTTTATCAAGTTCATTGATCTTTTCACAAAACCAGCTCTTGGTTATACTTATTTTCTATATAGTGTTTTTCTGTTTCAATTTCACTGTTTTCTGCTCTTCTCTTTATTATTTCTCCCTTCCTCTTGCTTTCGGCGTATGTAATTCCTCTTTTTCTAGGAAACTGCAAGTGGGTGCTTCGGTTCTTGATTTGAGCTGTGGGTTTCTGTGTCCTGCCAAATTTGGAAACAGTTTATCAGTTATTTCTTCTACTACTTTTTCAGTCTTGCCCTGTTTTTCTTCTTCTTAGATCCTGATAGATCTCCTGTTAGGTCTTTTGTTATAGTTCCGCAAGTCTCTGAGACTTTGTTTTCCTTGAGGATTTGTTGTTGTTGTGTCTTGTTTTTTAGTTTTATCTTCTCTCTGATTTTAAGATTTGAATAATTTTTATTGTTTCACCTTCAGTTCACTCTTATTTCCCTCTGTTGCCTGCATTCTGTTGTTGAGGCTATTCGCTAAGTTTTTTATTTTGATTACCGTATTTTTAATTCTAAAATTTCTATTTGGTTCTTTCTGATATCTTCTATTTCTTTGCTTCATCTTCTGTTTCCTTATTGAGGCCTTGCATTTTGTCATGTGTCTCAAGCATATTTGTAACTGCTTATCAAACATTTTTATCATGGCTGCTTTATAATCTTTGTCAGATAATTCTGACATCCCTGTTACCTTAGTATTGGTACCTGTTGATTGTCTTATTCCATTTGAGATCTTCCTAGTTCTTGATATGATGTGTGGTTTCACTTGAAACCTGTACATGTTTGTATGATATTATGAAGTTCTGGATCTATTTTGACCCGTTTAGATGGCTTCCTCTGACACTGCTAGGTAGGGAACAGGGGCCCACCGGTTCATTCTTGCCAGGCATTTCGCCAGGCTGTTTACTTATCTACTGTTGACATCCAGGAGTGGGAGGGTCTCTCATCAGTGCTGAGCAGAGGTGGGAGTTGCAGTTCCCCATGTGCCTCTACGGACCCTGCTGTGGGGTCATCTTATTATTGTGGTTGATGATGAAAATCCTGACTCTTCACCAGGCCCCCTGACCACTGGGGAGCAGTGGGGAGGAGGAGGAGAGGAAAATGTTTTTTCTGCCAGGTAAGGTGGAAGGCCAGGATCCCATGGGGTTGTCACTGACACCGTGAGGGTGGGCTTCTTTTCTTGCTCGGCAGAGGAAAAGTCCTGCCTTACCTGCCCTTTTCTGGCATCAGCTGTTCGGGCGCCTCATTAGGGACTTGCAAGAGTGAAGGTGTAGGCTCCTTGCTCGGCTGTTGCTGCTGTGGACAGGGGTGGTGTCACAATGTCGCCTGTGGTATTTGGCTAGAGTGGTTATTGTTCAAATGCTTCTGTTTTGATGGGCTGCCGTTTCCTGGTGCTTTGGCCAGAAGGAACAGGTTACTGTTTGTGCTTTTTCTTGGTCTGCTTCCATAGGCACTTCTAGGTTGCCAGCATCTTCATCTCTATGTCTCGAACATGTGAGACCTAAAGAGTCCCAGGGCACCCAGCACCATGTTGTTCTTGGGTCCTGAGGTCCCTGGCTGGCCTGCCTTCTTCTCTCCCCATTTCAGTCCTATGTTTGTTTCATATATAATGTCCTGGGTTTTGGCTTTTCTTAGCAGGAAGGATGCAGAGAAGTGCTTCAGCTCCATCCTTCTGGAAATAGACATCCTCTAGTTGATTTTTAACAGAAGCAGTACCTTCTTGCATCATTTAAAGGATATTAATGATTCTCAATTTGAAGATTTTTCCCCCCCTTTTGTTGTATTAACCCTGTCTCCATGGGTTCATCTGGTTTCTTTTTATTGTCATCATTTTCTTTAGTTTCCTTTTTTTTTTAGGGCCGCACCTGCAGCATATGAAGGTTCCCAGGCTAGGGGTCCAATCAGAGCGGTAGCTGCTGGCCTACGCCACAGCCACAGAAACGAGGGATCCAGGCCGCGTCTGTGGCCTACACCAGAGCTCATGTCAATGCCAGATCCTTAACCCACGAAGCAAGTCCAGGGATTGAACCCGCAACCTCATGGTTCCTAGTTGGATTCGTTTCTGCTGCACCATGATGGGAACTCCTTCTTTAGGTTCTTAATTGAGTGGTTCTCTTTCTCGATGCTGATTTTCCTCTGATATTTACTGATTCTTGGCTGTCCACTCCTGTTTGGCTGTGGTGGATGTCGGGTCCATGGGCGGATTCTGAGATGCGGAGGAGACGGCCTACTGCTGGGTACCCTTGGTAGCCTTGCTCCTGGCAGGGTGATGGGTGGACTCCCCATTCCTGGGCACTGTCCTGCCTCTCTGGCCTCAGTGCCTCCTTCGTGGCTTTAGCCTCTGAAGAAGGCCTGCTGCCCACTCTCAGCCCAGAGGGCCACGTGCCCAGGACCCTCCCTCCCTGCACCTCCGGCACTGCTCTCACCTCAGCAGCAGCCTTCTCCACTAGCGGCTGCCTCTTCCCATCTGCTTGCTGTCTTTCTTTTTTTTGTCTTTTTCTCCTTTTATGGCCGCACCCGCGGCATATGGAGGTTCCCAGTCTAGGAGTCTAATTGGAGCTATAGCTGCTGGCCTACGCCACAGCCACAGCAACGCCAGATCTGAGCCACACCTGCGACCTACAGCACAGCTCACAGCAACGCCGGATCCTTAACCCACTGAGCAAGGCCAGGGGTCAAACCTGCAACCTCATGGTTCCTAGTCAGATTCATTTCCACTGCACCACGATGGGAACTCCTGCTTGCTGTCTTCCCACAGCTCCTCAGAACGTCTCATCTGCCAGTGTCATTTCCCGGGGATGTTACAGATTCATTCATTTTTTTCTTTTTCCTTTTCATGCTGTTTCTAGGGATTTGGGCCCTAAGTAGAGACGGGCAAAGCACTCAGTTTTTCCTTTGTGGTCCCAGCTCCTTAGTATTACGATGGCAGTAAGTGCTGTCACTGGTTGGGCTTAGTCGTCCGGCGCTGTACCAAACACGGATACTCATCTTTGCTTCTGATCCTCGGAACGATTGTACAGTTGGGTGTTATTACAGCCACTTCACACCAGGGGAAACCGACAGCCAGAGGGGTTGCCTCCCACGTCCAGGTCCTCACAGCTGCTAGGAGGCAGAGCCAGGATGTGAACTCAGGTTCACTGACCTGAAGCCTGGGTTGTCCCTTTGCAGCCGTGGCTCGCTGATGCCGGGACATAGGTGGTGATTGGATGAGCACAGCTACCAAGCCCTGTGAGCAAGAACAAAAGTGGAAAAGAAGGAGCTGTGGTTTGCAATGTATTCTCTTCCTTGAGCAAAGTCATATTCCTTCCAGAGATAATCTGGCCTTGCTTCTTTCTCTTGGGCTAAAATATAATCAGCTATGCTTTTCGTGCTTCCTCTGATCATGGGAATAACGTCAGCGGATGAAGAGCAAGGATGGCAGGCCCCATTCCTGCCCTCTTCTCGCTCAGCCTTTCTTTGCTTCCTCTTTACTCTCTTACTTCATCACCCCCCCCCCTTTTTTTTTTAATTTCAGCCCTGTGGGAGTTCCCCTCTTGGCGCAGCAGACACGAATCTGACTAGGAACCATGAGGTTGTGCATTCGATCCCTGGCCTCACCCAGTGGGTTAACGATCCGGCGTTGCCAGGAGCCATGGTGCAGGTCACAGATGTGGCTCGGATCCCGTGTTGCTGTGGCTGTGGCGTAGGCCGGCAGCTGTAGCTCCGATTAGACCCCTAGCCTGGGAACCTCCATGTGCTGCAGGTGTGGCCCTAAAAATAAAAAAATAAAAAAAAATGACAAAAGACAAAAAAAAAATTTAGGGAGCCCTTGTTTTGGCGAGTTCCTGATCTGAGCTGATGTCCAACGAGATTCAGACACTCCTGAGACAGGATGGTGTCACCTGAGGCACAGCAGTTTGGGTACAACCTGTCCTGTGTCCAGTGTGGAGAAGCACTGGCAGCCCAAGGGACAGATCCCAAGGCCTCTTGGGAGCAAGGCAGTGAGTGGCTGCCAGGACCTCCTCCCAGGCCTGGCAGATGCTCCGAAACAGAAAAGCTCCCTGCTCAAGCTCCATGAAGGACAAAGTACGTGCATCTTTCCAGCCTCTTTCCTCTGTTTCTAGGAAGGAAAAGTACACGTTCCTGTTGGTGTTTTTACTGCATATTTTGATTGGGGAACTGAATCATGTTTTTCCTTTCATAAACATGAGAATGTTAAGTACATTATAGCTAAGTTAATCCATGCCCATAAATTAGTTAATTATGTTAACTCTGAGTCACAGAATTCAGTCTCATTGGTGTTTCCATTAAGCAGTTTAGGCTTATGAGCATTTTAAGAGGACAGTTTAAGCTACATATTAATCTTCAAAGTGCCAAGTGCATTTTCAACTGCAGTAGGATTTAAAATGCATTGGGAGGTTTGGGGGGATTTAGTGACCGTGGGCAGCTCCAGCACCCACATTCTCATCAAAGGCCCCACCTGCTGGGTCTGAGCACCCCTGGGCCTGAGAGGAGCTTCGGGACGGAGGAGCAGGAAAAGCATGGTCACACCACATCACTCTGTCTCTTGGTGGCCACACCCTCTCCAGCTTCCTCTAGGGCTCCTTGCTGTCCCCACTTGCAGGGTAGATGTGTGGGTGTCCCATCTGGCCCCAGAGCACGCTGTGACATCCTGTGTCCCAGGCTGCCAGCTCTCACTGAATTGCTATACGCCCTGGACAATTCACTGTTGATCTCTGGCCTCTGGTCCCTGGTGGAGCGACTGTGAAAGTCAGTCTAGTTTTCAGAACTCTAGAGAATCACTGGGGTTCTTCCACTTTTTACTGTCCTCTGAAAAATCAGCAGAAGTTTTCCTTGTTATTTAGGTTTGACAGGGCCAACAGATCAGGAGACAATGGCCAGCGCACTGAGTTTGTTTTTTGTTTGTTTTGATTTTTTTCCCCTTTTGGCTGCCCCCCACAGCATATGGTGTTCCCAGGCGAGGGATCAGATCTGAGCTATGGTGGCAACCTAAGCCGCAGCTGCGGGCAATGCTGGATCCTTAACCCACTGTGCCAGGCCAGGGATTGAACCTGCGTCCCAGTGCTTCCAAGACACTGCTGATCTTCTTGCCCCACAGCTGGAACTCCGTTGTACCGAGTGTGTTACTCACAGTTGCCAAGAGGAGGGAGTTTTGCCTTGTGTCGGGGACAGATCGGGAAGCACCAGGGCTGGTCAGGAGGCAGAGGGAGGAAGGCTTTATTGTGGTTTCTACAGGAGAGATTGGGTGAGAAAGATTTAGGCTAGTTTGTATCTTCTCAGGGCTTTGGGGCTTAGGGGCCGCCCCTAGTTGTCTGGTACCTAGACCTGGGGTGATTAGGGCAGGTGGAGAGTGGCCCAGAGTCTGGGAACCCCGTAAAGAGGGTGACTGGCGGTGTGGACTCTGGATCGATGAGTATGCACAGTGAAGACCTACCCCTGGCAGAGGGCTATGCTATCTCTAGAACCTGCGGGCCCTGGAGGCAGTCATGTCAGTCCCTCCTGGGTCAGCAAGGCCCCAAGATGTCAGAGCATCTGAATACAGACAATAAAAAACACGGTTACTGTAAGACCCTGCCTGCCTACAAGGGGCCCTGTGTCACTGGCTCTGGGCTCCGTGGCAGGACGCACCCGTGAGTTTACTGGTGTGCTGGTGGCTGATGCCGCATTTCCAGTGCGGAAGCAGATCAGGAGGCCAAGGGAGGCTTGGCTTGGTTGTCAGCCACTGGTCTCCAAGCACTTCGGGTGACAATGGCGAATGCACATATGCCCCAGAACTTGGCAGACTGCAGCCCCCCTCCTCCACCCCTGGGGTTCTAGAAGGAGGCTGTCACGTGCAGGCATATTTAGAGATGTGAGAGCCCTGTTTGTCTTAGGCCATAATGAGAGTTAACAGAAACCTTTTTAGGTTTGTAGCATTTCTGAACAACTGTTGAAACCTCCCTTGGCCCTGAATGGCTGTTGGTAGAACAGCATGTACCGGGGTTTTAGCGGGAGAAAAAAAAAAGCAAAAAAAAAAAGCTAACAACCAAAAACCAATTCTCTGTGGATTTGCTAAAATCAACTCAGGATTAATGAGCAAAATTTGTTGGGGAGGCCTATTTGTCACACTCAGGAAGCTACAATCTAATTTTACTTGCCGCTGTTCATCGCTCTTGCGTTGCCATTCATTTGCTGAAGGCAAAATACATTACTTCTCAATAAATGAAAGCGGGCCCAGCTGTCCTGCTTCTCTACCTTCCTCCAGTCGGGAACAACTGGCTGAGAGCTGACTTTTTGTGTTGTTGGGGGCCATGTGTGTGTGTGTGTGTGTGTATGTGTGTATTCTTCCTCTGGCCTTTTTTTTTTTTTCTCTTTGGTTCACCAACAAAAATGTATACCCTCTTCGTTCTGGAGGCTGTAAGGCCAAGATCAAGGCATCAGCAGATGGTTTTTCCCAAGGCCCCTCTGCTAGGCCAGCAGCTGTGTCTTCATGTGGTCATCCCTTAGTCTGTGTGTTGACTGTGTCTGAATTTCCTCGTCTTAAAAGGACATCAGTTTTCTGGATGAGGGCCCACCCCTATACCTCACTTCAGCTTAATGACCTCTTTAGAGGCTCTGTCTCTGAATCCAGCACTCTGATTCCCCGTTGCCTCTTTAACATAGAGCATCTTCAGAAAGGTTTCTGGAGAGACGTCATGTCTGGCTGCTTGCCATGGTCAACCGCACGTCCAGAAGTTGCCGTACACAAGTCTGCGATTTGCAAAGTCATAGTAGCATCAATTAAAAGCAGGGGAGGTGCCGAAGGACAGGTCAGGATGATAAAAGTGTGGTTTCTTTTTTAACTTCATCAAGAGATTTGTAAAATCATTCCCTTCCTTGGGGTCTCCGGGGGCACTGAAACCTATAGGATGTAGGCCAGTGTATGGAAAGCACCTGCTGTTTCACACGAGGCCAACGTGAGATTCCTCCCTGGGTGCCAGGCTCTGCTGGGGACCTGATCCATGACAGCACTCTGAGGTGTTCACCCAAAGCAAACCCGCCAGGCCCTGCAAAGCCCCACCTCCTCCTCACACCTATCCACCTCGCCGCTCAGATTGGCACTCGGATTGACTGGGTCAGGCATGCTCACCCTGCCCCCGGGAGCCCTGAACCCAGCCCACAGCTCAGGTTGTGAGCACGGGGACCACCAGGCGTTGGCTCACCATCAAGATGATCTGTCCACATTATTTTTATACCTGACAATTTATGGGAAATGGGTCTTTATTTTTCATTAGAGAAATGATTACTGTTTTCTTCCATTTGGCATTTCCAGAGAGCCATTCACACTTAAAACTAATATTGGAACAGCAGGTTTTCACTGAAAATATTTACCTCTTCCTTGTTGGCACTTGTAGTGTTGGGGAAAATAGATGCTTCATTAAAATCCAAATCTGTGATGCCTTCTTTCTCATGCATCAGTCACCCTTCCTCCAAGATGAGAAGCATCATGAGAGCTGTTGGGAAATCATTCTGGTCTTTATGGTTTTACATATTTTTGGATATCTTCTGGCATCTTGTTCTTATTCAGAAATAGGCATTCCAACACCTATAACGTGTGTGGAGAAACCCTAGAACATCAGGTTAAATTTCGCCACCAGGACATCAGAATTGGTTTTGGTTGCCCGTGTGATCTCTTGCCCTGGAAAGTCCGTTGTCGGATATAAGGGCCTAAAGAAAGCAGCTGCCATTTCTCAAAAAGCACAGGGCACCAGGGCTCAATGTGTATATTTAATTCAACTACCCTGGAAGGTAAGTATTGTGGAAAACAAAGGCTCAGAGGATTTGAGACCCTGGCCCAGATCGCATGCAGCCCAGAGTCCACCCCGGGACTCTGACCCTTGCTCTCTCTCCCCCCTCTGTAAGCTGCTCTCTCTCTTGCCCAAGGCCACACCTTTGATGCAACACAGCCAACATCTGGTACTTGTTACCTCCCTTCCTTGGGTTTGTGGCTCCAAGAGCTCCTGGGCCCAGTGTCTCTGACACAGCCACGGAGACAGACGCCCTGGGCTCACAGACCAGTGACAGGGAAGGGGGGAACTCTGGGCCATGCCAGCTCCCCTCGTCCACCTAGAAATCAGAAAGGATAAAGTACAATGAGCTGATGCAACAGAGGTGGCTCTGCCCTACGTCAGAGGCCAATAAACCCAGAAAGGACTTGACCCTCTTCAGAGGGAAATTGTTTCTTACCCTATCGAAATTGAAAGCCCCTGTTTATCAAAAGACACCATAACAAAATGAGAAGACAAAAATTGTCTGGGAGAAGATATTTATAACGTGTATTACCAACAAAGATTAATTGCCAGTACAAGTAAAACTAAGCAGTATATTGTTTAAAAATAGCATGTGCCCAATTGTATTAAAACACTAGTTTTTAAAGGCAATGAGATGACCAACCCCAAATTCTGAGCAGTTTCCTCTGTGAGGGGTATAGGTAGAGACCTCAGTGGATTTAGTTCGTATTTCACTGGGGAGAAGTTCATGTGTATCTGTTACATCATTAGGCGTTATAACTAACAGGTATGTGCCAACTGGCTGAGAGCTGACTTCTTGTGTTGTTGGGAGCTTAATACATGTCAAATAATACACGTTTTAAAAGTGAAGGGGAAAAGGCGATATTGTTAACAACCCTGGGAAGTAGGTTTTTCCCTCCCGGGTTTTACAGATGGGGAAACTGAAGCTCAGGTCAGACTAGCTGCCGACATACGTGTTGATTGCTTACCGCGTGCCAGGCACTTTATATGAATCATGTTTTTTAGTGTGCATGGCACCTCTATGGATACAGTCATCTTCCCGTCATTGCAGTTTATAGGAAACAGAAGTTTATGGAGATGAAGTGATTTCCACAGTCACTAACGGATTGCAAGTGGTGGTCAAGACAGGACTTCCCCTGTGGTCTGCCCTGTCTCCCCCACGTGTCCTGTGGCACTGTCTCCATGCCTGAAAGACGGTGGCACCCTCGCGCCATCCTGTCCCGGGTTCCAGAGGTTCTGTCTCTCTCGAGCGGCCATAACAATATGCCACAGAGCAGGGAGCTCACACATTATTTCTCCCAGCTCTGGATCCACAATCTAGGGGCAGGCTCGTCAGTTCCCCTGGGAGGACCCGCTTCGAGGCTAGCAGCCACCACCTGCTGTGTCGCCCCCACTGGAGGGACAGGAGCAAGTTCTCTGCGGCCTGCTCTTCCCAGGGTGCTAATTCTGTCCCTGGGCTCCACCCTCTTGACTTCATCTAAACCTAAGTACCTCCTGAAAGTCCCATTTCCAAATAACCATCAGCTTGGGGATTAGGGCTTTGGCCTGTGAACTGAGTTGGGAGTGGGACATAAATGTTCGGTCCGGAGCAGGTAGTGAAGAGAGGAAGGGAAACGGCCAAAGCAGACAGTGTTGGAGTTTATCTCTGCTATTCACTCAAGGCCTGCCAGCTCTAAACAGGTGGCTCTTCCAGTGACCTCAGTTCCGTTCTCAGTGCCCATGTGAACAAGGCTCTCAGCAGTGTTGTTGAACTTCTAATGGCGCCCAGACTTAATCTCACTGTTTTTTGTTTTTTGTTTTTTTTTTGCCATAAATGTCTCTGACATTATTTGTGAGTGCAATTCCCAGGCTTTCAGAGCAGGAGTTTTCAGTTAGCTTGGTGTCCCACCTAAGTGTGGGGCCGAGATGCTTTGCCCAGAGCCCCAGACAGCCGTGCGGGATCACCATCTGCTTGGCTCTCAAAGGCCCGTGCTTTCAGGCATCCGCATGCTGGACGGCGACGTGACTGATGTGGTGGAGGCCAAGTCCCTGGGCATCAGACCCAACTACATCGACATTTACAGCGCGAGCTGGGGGCCAGACGACGACGGCAAGACGGTGGACGGGCCTGGCCGCCTGGCTAAACAGGCCTTCGAGTATGGCATTAAAAAGGTGTGAGTAACCCAGAGCTGCAGGGAATCTCTCAGGGCGGGGAATAGTGAACCTTTTCTGACAATTGAAAATCAGAAGGGGAGTTCCCGTCGTGGCTCAGTGGAAACGAATCTGACTCGCATCCATGAGGGCGCAGGTTCGATCCCTGGCCTTGCTCAGCGGGTTAAGGATCCAGCATTGCCGTGAGCTGTGGTGTAGGTCACAGACCTGGCTCAGATCCGGCGTTGCTGCGGCTGTGGTGTAAGCCGGCAGCTGCAGCTCTGATTCTACCCCTCGCCGGGGAACAGGTGCGGCCCTAAAAAGACCAAAAAAAAAAAAAAAAAACCAAACAAACAGAAGAACAAACGAACTTATTTGTAAAAGAGAAATAGACTCCCAGACATAGAAAACAAACTTTTGGTTACCAAAGGGAAAAGGAGGGGAGGGGTAAAGTAGGAGTTTGGGATTAACAGATATATGCTACTGTATATAAAATAGATAAGAAACAGGGACCTATTATATAGCATGGGAATTATGCTCAATGTTTTATAATAACCTATAAGGAGAAAGAATCTGAAAAAGAATATATATATGTACATGTATAACTGAATCACTGTGCTGTACACCTGAAACTAACACAACACTGTAAATCAACCATATTCCAATTAAAAAAGAAAGAAAAAAATACAGGAGCCAAAAAGAAGTAAACTACTCTCAATGCTACAAACTCAGTCTTCCACTCTTAACTCTTCTATGCACGTAGAAGGAACTGAGTTCACTCACCTTTTTAAAAAACAAATATGCGATCATATTCATGCTATTTAGTAGTATGTCTTATAAATAACCCACATGTCATATAGGTAAGGATAAATCTTATCACATAGGTAACAAATTTGAGCAACACACAAAATCAGAGTGACAGAGGGAAGAGCCTTAAAATAGGACTAGGATGGCCCTCCTGTGCCAGGGCCAGAGTGACAAGTCCTTTAGGGGCTCAGGGGAGGGGCTGTTTGCCAACCAGAGCAGAAAGATAGCACCCCGAGTTACAAAGCAGCACTCACCAGCCCCTGAACTCTGCCTTGGAGCCCGACTGCTTCTGGCTGAGGGGTATGTGCAGGTGGGTAGTGGGGGCCCTAGACGACCACCTGGCCTGTTATTTGGCCTGAGCAGGTGGAAGGGGTGTCTGGGCCTCGGCCCACCTGCCCCTAGGCACAGCCATGGGCAGCCATGGAACTAGCCATGGAACTAGCCATGGAACTCTCTTCATCCATTGTGGGGTGTGCACTAACCCAGCACCCCGGAGCAGGGCGCCTTGGTCGTTTTGCCTCCTGCCAGCACGCTGCCCGGTGTGTTTAAAATGTTTGGGTGGAATCCCAGCAGGGACTAAGCCAAGCAAACATCGGAGTGCAGGTGGCCACTGGCTGAGGGGGGCAGAGGAGGCTGGCAGGCTCCTCCCAGGAGGCCCAGCCCCAGTCACTCTGTGGTCATCGATTCTGGGTCCTGTGAGTCAGAAAGGCCAGGGAAGGGAGGAGGTCTTGGAGATGACCCAGCAGAGTGGCAAGGCAGATTTCTGGGCAAAGACAGCTGCTTGGAGAACATGCAGAACTGTGGTCAGCATCCGGGTGGCCCTGGGTGGCCCAGCAATGCTGGCAGGGTTCAGGCAGAAAGTCCAGGCGTCCCCAAGGCAGCATTTATGACTTCGACTTTTCCTATGGGAGACAGGGCAGTGGGGCCAGGTCAAGCCTGTTTTATTATTTATATGTTTTTAAACATTTTTTTAAAAGTGCTTATTATCTTATCGTAAATGCTGTACCATGATTAACATGTGGTTAATAGATCAGATAATACCAATACCAAACTCAGTACATCCAGAAAAGCAATCAAATCATATTATTTGGATTATAATTGAAAGGATTATATTGAAAGCAGTCCTTGTCTCCCTCTGTCCATCCCTCATCAGGCCCTACAGAGGAGTGATCAATGATTTTCTTTTTCTGAATAATATGATTTGATTGCTTTTCTGGATGTATTGAGTTTGGTCACTTTCTATTAATTTCCTGTTACGGGGTGGAGTATTTATCTCTTGGAGTGCCTTCACCCCAGCCACCAGGGCCTCCCCTCATTTCCTCTCACCTCCCAAGTTCCAACCTCAGACTACATGGTCCTACACCTCCAGGCCAGGTTAGCCTGGCCTTGGGCTTCTCCTCCCAGCTGCTCAGGGGATGAATGAGAAGCAAGTGACCCAAAGCAGAGCGTCCATTCTTATGTTTCAGAGCTCAGTACTCACCCCCGATATCCAGTGAGAGGTCAGGAATAGGAGAGAAGCGTAGACACACAACGGATCTAAGCATGTGGCCTTGTGCATGTGCTGGGGACACCAGACGGTTCCCTTTGCCCTCACAACTCCAAGGAAACCCAAAGGCTGCTTTGGTCAGGTGGCTAAGCACCTGAGCTGTGCCAGGTGCTGGCTCAGAGATGCTGGAAGGTTTGGGCGTGGCCAGGTTGGCTGCTGCCAAATATAAAACCTCATCCCAACACTCAGCTTTCCCTGCCCGCTAGGTCACTTGGATCTCACTCTTTTTTTTTTTTTAGGGCCACACTTTGGCATATGGAGGTTCCCAGGCTAGGGGTTGAATCAGAGCTGTAGCCACTGGCCTACACCACAGCCACAGCAACACAGGATCCAAGCCGCGTCTGCAACCTACACCACAGCTCACGGCAATGCCAAATCCTTAACTCACTGAGTGAGGCCAGGGATCGAATCCGCATCCTCATGGCTCCTAGTTGGATTCATTAACTGCTAAGCCATGACAGGAACTCCTTTTTTCTTTTTTTTTTTTGCCTTTTGTCATTTTTATGGCCGCACCTGCGGCATGTGGAGGTTCCCAGGCTAGGGGTCTTATCGGAGCTGTAGCCACTGGCCTACGCCGCAGCCACAGCAACGCAGGATCCGAGCCGCGTCTGCGACCTACACCACAGCTCACGGCAACGCCGGATCGTTAACCCACTGAGCAAGGCCAGGGACCG
>PVHT021183530.1:13248846-13281812 GCA_004024745.2 Catagonus wagneri | reverse complement strand
GGAACTCCTTTTTTCTGTTTGTTTGTTTTTTAATGAGAATTACAACATTTATTTCAGGTTCTCTTTTGTTGGTTTGTGTGTGTGTGTGTGTGTGTGTATTTTTTTCTTTTTTTGCCACACAGGCAGTATGTGGAAGTTCCTGGGCCAGGGATCAAACCTACACCGCACAACAGCAACCACAGCCACAGTGGTGAGAACACAGGAGCCTCAACCCGCTAGGCCATCAGAGAACTCCCTGGATCTCACTCTTGATGGCAAGTGAAACCTCCTGAAAATGAAGCTTAATTTGAGCTGTTAAGTTAGAGATTACACTGTGTGCATGGAAAGGTACTGCTTTGAATGGTGTGAATCCTGAAGGTGTGTCATTCTATGAGATGATCTCTAAAGATTTTGAGGTCTTGGGATAGGGGCCCTATTTCCAGGAGAGGTGATAATTGTTTTCACATGGTTGTTTGGGATCTCTGCTTCACTTCAGCTGGTGTAGGTGGAGGCCCTGCAGGCTTTGGAACGTCTGGAGCTGCAGAGGGAGGGGCTCAGCTCCTGCATTCTGAGCAGCACCAGCTTCATCCAGCCCCCAAAGGAGTGAAGAAGGTTCAGAGGGAGGGGACCATGTGGTTCCCCGTCATTCTTGTCACCATTTCTTGAAATACTGAGGTTCTTTCTTTCTTTTTTTTAAGTCATTCCGAAGAGAATATGTCAGCTAGGGGGCCTTAAATCGCAGCTGTCTGAAGTTGTCACTGAAAATCTTCCTAGAACTTTGATGATCTCAAATCGAACTGCATTCTCCCATCTGTTTTTCTTCCTCAGTGCCCCATTTGTCAACTAGAATCGTTTTTTGTAAAAGCTGACTTCAGCTTTGGTAGCTGATGTGGTTTGGTGGGAGGAAACGTCAAATGCCATAGTTTGGCATAAAGATGTGTTTGATGTTGGTCCTTTGGTGGCTTGGCACCCAGAAAGGAAGATTCGTTGTCACTGTGGCTGAAAGTACTGGTCTTGTCCAGATGCTGGGTGTTTACTAGCCCTCTAAGTCTGTGAATGAGCTCTCTGCTTCCCAGGCAAGACACTAAAATATGTGTTTTTTGGGTTGAGTATGTGGCTTTCCCGAACAGAAGTGCAAGTTCACAGCTGGGGTTGAGCCTCTGTCTGGTGGCTCCCGGATGAGCAAAAGACCCAGAAAGTGAAACACAGCCCTCAGAGACAGAGAAGACATGTCCTTACACCTCGGATCTGGGTATTTCCTCTCATTCCCACGCTGTTCCCAGGAAACTTTGTTCAGAAGGGAAAGAGGCTTTGGCTGCTCTGTGACGCCTGTGAGAACTCATTGGTCTAGTAGTTCCTGCAAAATGCAAGATGAGGAGATGCAAGTCTTTGGCGCTTAGGACCCTGTTAGCAGAAGTGGGGTCCCGAGCAGCAGTTCTGGCATCACCTGGGAGCCTGTTAGAAATGCTGACCCTCAGGCTCCGCTAGGCCAGCTGAGTCCAAGTCTGCAATGTAGCAAGACCCGTGGTGATTGTTCTCACAGGAACGAGGAGGGCTGTTTGAGGCTGGTCTCTGTGCTGCTGCGGTGGGAAGGTTGCTTGCCCCACTTTGCGAAACGGTAGCCTCTTATAAATATTTGTGGTGAAGTGGGAAGTTGAAGGTAAAGGTGTCTTAGAGATGATTCTCTGAGTAAAGATAGGCGCTGATGGGTTGAACACCCATCTATGTGGACTTTTGTTGCTGTGATCAGTCTGTTCCTATAGGAAGTGATCTGCACAGCGACACTGAGGTACCTTTGTGCCCGTCTTCCAGAGGGTTGACCTTTTGCTAGATGTGAATAACCTTTCTGCTGAGGTCTTGACCGTTCCGACAGGTCCACCTTGGAGATGCGGCAAATGAGTGGATGAGGCAGCTTTGAGCAGCGGGACTGGGCTCTCTTGAGAGCCTCAGGTTGGAACCGGCAGGGCTGTCGGAGTGAAGACGAATCGGCACAAAAAGGGGGACCTGTGGTGTGGGGTGTCGTGGGGTTCCTGGAGCAGGCCAGTGCCCTCAGCCCAGGGCAGACCTCGATTCCAATGACATGTCATTCATCCAGTCAGAAACAGGGCTTCAGCTGGACTCTACAGCGATTGCAGGGTTTTGTTGAAAGTTTGCTTGAAATTGGCCAGTTGTTGGGCGCAGGTGTCAGTTTCCTCCCCCATATTTGGAAGAAGATCCTTGGCAAGGACGTGGGAGCCACCAGCCCTGTGGGTCCAGCTTCACGTGGGGTACAGCTCTCTGGGGTTGGCTGTACCCTACCAACAGGTCCAGGCTTTCAGACCCATTTGGTGATCTTCTTTAGCTGGTGTTTATGGCTGGGAAGGGCACTTGGTTAGGTCCAACCATGGACCCTGTGGGCGTGGGATGGAACTGCTGCAGAGCCTGCCTTGATCCTTCAGAAACTGGCTTGAACGTGAACACCTGTATACAAGTGAAGCCACTGGCCTTGGCCACCCTTGGCCATCTGGCTGCTTCAGTGCTGAAGCACGTAGAGACCCTGGGCTGCCCTCCTAGGATGGCCATGGTCATTCTGGGCCTCGACCGTTGTTTCCTCAGCCCTAGGCCCTGCCCCTCTTTCCGGGTGGCTCACTCTCCAGGAATGGTGGCTCTTCAGCTGGGTTTTCAGGAACTTTCACCCTCTTGCTCCAGGATCAGCTCTTTCAGTCCAGGAAAATTAATGTCATACATTTAGCTGTCAGGTTTCATCTCAGGAATAATTGCCACCCTGCGTGGTCTTCTCGATCGTGGGAAGTTACAAGCCTAACTCTGGAATAGAACAGCTCGCATGAGGGCCTTGATTTTCCTGTGAAGGAGAGAGAGGGTTTTCTGGGCCAGCTCCTCAGTTCAGTCCTGCGATTTATGGTTTTAAGGCTGTCGCCATAGACACGCCGTTAAAATGAAAGCAGAGCCCACAGACAGACCACGTGCACGGTGGCTTCAGTCTGGTCTCAGCACGTGCTCCTCAGACCCTCTTTAGCAGGAGGGGTCAGGCTGGGCTGAGACCCCCCCCACCCCACCCACCGCGAGAGTCAGCGCCAGGCTGATTCCTGTCCTCTTACCCGGCAGGGCCGGCAGGGCCTGGGCTCCATTTTTGTCTGGGCGTCGGGGAACGGCGGCAGAGAGGGGGACCACTGCTCCTGCGATGGCTACACCAACAGCATCTACACCATCTCCGTGAGCAGCACCACCGAGAACGGCTACAAGCCGTGGTACCTGGAAGAGTGCGCGTCCACGCTAGCCACCACCTACAGCAGCGGGGCCTTCTACGAGCGGAAAATCGTGAGTCCTGTGCGGGGCGGGCGCTGAAGCCCGGGGGGCGCACCCCTCCTCCTGCTCACAGGAGGGTGAGTTGGTCCGAGCAGTCCGTACGGGGCCCAGGGCCCAGCCTCCGGTCGGGCAGCCAGCTGGGTCTGGCCTCGAGGCAAACCCCCGGCCCCTGGCAACCTTCCTCGGACCCTGCCTTTCTAATTTTGGCACAAAATACCAGTTAAAACCCTCTCTGGCTTTAGGGATCTAAAAATACGCTTTAAGAATGGGTGTGTTCTCAGCATGGCGTCTCCTTTTAACTTTCTAAATTCTGTGGTCACAATCACTTGGGATCCAAGTGGCCAGTTTAGTTTCAACATGTAAAACAGTGACAGAAAGTCCTGGTTCTATACTGAAACAGTTCAGAAATCCATGTGTCCTTCTGGGTGACCCTTTTCTGGACACTTTAGGTTGAGAGTGGTTTCTGTCTTATGCTCACATCAATGAACATAGTATGATTTATCTTTTTTGTTGTTGTTGTTTTTATTTTAGAGCTGCTCCTGGGGCATATTGAAGTTCCCAGGCTAGGGGTCTAATCAGAGCTGTAACTGCCAGCCTACGCCACAGCCACAGTAACGCCAGATCCGAGACGTGTCTATGACCTACACCACAGCTCATGGCAATGCTGGGTCCTTAACCCACTGAGCAAGATCAGGAATCGAACCTGCATCCTCATGGATGCTAGTCGGGTTCGCTAACTGCTGAGCCACGACAGGAAATCCTGCTTTGTATTTTAAAAAGTAATTTTTACTTTGGGATATCAGCGAAGTTTGTGCTCCTTCCTTCCCTGCGTGCTTTCCTGCTTAAAAAAAAAGCAAGACGGGGATCCTGTTGTGGCTCAGTGGTAATAAACCTGACTCGTAACTATGAGGATGCAGGTCGATCCCTGGCCTCGCTCAGTGTGTTAAGGATCTGGCATTGCCGTGAGCTGTGGTGTAGGCTGGCAGCTGCAGCTCCCATTCTACCCCTGGCCTGGGAACTTCTGTAGACCGCAGGTGCATCCCCCCCCCCAAAACAAAACAAAACAAAACAAAACAAGAGGGGAGGATTTCGAGTTGAAGTCAAGGCAGCCTTCAAATGCAGAGCTGTTGTTGAGTTGGTTTTTTTAGATGTGTAGAACAGGATACTGTGGAGCTGGCCAGATGTGGTTTCACTTGAAAGCTCACTAGCACCTTTTCGTTTGTCTTGCTGCCTGGCCACATCTAGCGACAGTATCTGCAGATGTAGTTTTACATTTTTCTGTGGGAGCGTGCAGGCGTCCCACTCTCGGGTCCGCTCTGCACCAAACGAAAAGTCAGCCTCGATCGTTCTTCCGCCAGCCTGGCAGTGGCCCAGGCTGGTCAACAAAGGTATTCCTCCGTTATTTTCCTTTTCTCCTGGAGTACGTACCCCTGGACGGGGCCAAGGTTCTGAATGGTGTCCTGTTCATTTTAGGAATCTAGCTCGTTTGGACACAGACTGGCTGGAGTCTTGTTGAACAGAACCTGACGGAGGCCTGGGGCCGGAGGGGGGCAGGCGGATGCCATGTGCTGGGCTTCGTGTTGGGCAGACACAGAGCAGGGCCTGCAGCTTTAGTTGCTTAATGAATCACAGCGTGTGTGTGTGTGTGTGTATGTCGGGGGTGGGGGGAAGGGTGCATACACCTTAGCTGTGAAGTGCCTTAATTTATTTTTCTTTTTTTAAGAAATTCTCTTCTCTGAGCCCTCACGTATGGGAAGCAGGGTGTCGGGAGATGGGTGAAGGAGAAAAATCATACTCGGTCGCAGCTGCTGTCCTGGACCACTTCCTTGATAGTACGGGTGGCGGGTTGGTTAGTTGTTCCCACTAACCAGTGCCAGGTGTTATCTCTGAGTCCCCTGAGAGACCTGCAGGGGGACGAGCCCCCGCTACTCTGGAGGGTCGGCAGCTTGTGTCTGCCAAGTTCTGGCAGGTGTCGGATGGAAATTGAAGCTCAGGAGTTCCTGTCGTGGCTCAGTGGAAACGAATCCAACTAGGAACCATGAGGTGGCAGGTTCGATTCCTGGCCTTGCTCATTGGGTTAAGGGTCCGGCGTTGCCATGAGCTGTGGTGTAGGTTGCAGACGCGGCTCAGATCCCGCGTTGCTGTGGCTGTGGCGTAGGCTGGCAGCTACAGCTCCTGTTAGACCCCTAGCCTGGGAACCTCTACACGCCGCGGGTGTGGCCCTGAAAAGACAAAAGACAAAAAAAAAATTGAAGCTCTGCCCCTCGCAGCCCCTTCCATCCCTCGTCCAGCGAGTGTCGACTGGCGTTCACCTTAGTGGGGGAATGCCCTGTGCTGAGACAGGGTTCGTGATAAAAGAAGTGACACCGAAAGCAGGCACCTGTCCCTTGTTCATTCACTCACTGAACCAAGTGCCAAGCACAGTGTCGGGTCTCAGGAGGGGGCTGCCACCTGGGTTCAGCCCTCCCCTCCCTGCAGGGAGGCCCTTTCTCTGAGGCTGGCTCACCGGCCGTGGGCCTCACCTGCCCATGCCCTCAGTTTCCTTCAGCGCCACCACTGACTGAGTATAGGTGTGTGCCAGGTGCCACTGTGACTTTCACAGAAGCCCCGTGAAGGATGTGTCGTTCGGCTCACTTGCAGATGAAGATCCTGGGGTCAGAGCTTGCATCCTCGTCTCTGTCCCCTTGTCCTCAGCTACCTTCCCCAGCGTCAAGGTGCCTCAGTCCCGCTGAACGAGGATGGGGAGGAGGCTGGTCTCCTCCAGCGTTCCTGTCGAATCTTCGTGTGTGTGTGGAGGGGGGCACAAGGCTGGAATCTTCGTGTGTGTGTGGAAAGGGGGGCACCCTTTTCAGTGGGTGATTGCTGGCCCAGCTGAAACGTGATGAAGGAAGATGCTCTCTTTGGAAGAGGATCTGGACTGTCCCCATGCGGGGATGCTTTCCCAAGGGTTTTACAGATGGGCTAATGGAGCCTTGCATTTGGCTGGTGTATGAGTTTCCTATTACCACCATAACAAATTTTCCCCGGCTTAGCAGCTTGAAACAGCACAGATGTTCACAGTTCTGTAAGTCAGAAGCGCGGTAGCCTCCAGTAGGACTATGTTCTGCGTCTCAGGAGGCTGAAGTCCAGGTGTTGGCCGGGCTGTGTTCCTTTCCAGAGGCCCTCGGGGAGCAGCTGTTCATTGCTCATCCAGGTTGTTGGCAGCGTGTAGTTCCTTGTGGTTATAGGACTGAGCTCCCGTTTCCTTACAGGCTGGCTGCCAAGGGCTGTTCCCAGCTTCTGCCGGCCACCCATGTTCCTTGGCTTGTGTCTCCTGTGCTCTCTTCAAAGCCAGCAGTGAGGGTCGGGTCCCCATCTCTCTGACAGACTTTCCAGGGCCCTATGATTACACTGGGCCCGCCAGATAATCCAGGATAAATCCTTGATTTAAGGTCAGCCAGTTAGCAGCCTTAATTCCATCTGCAGAATGCATGAAAGTCACACTAGGGCTAGAATCCTATCCAGCCAGTAGGTAGTTCTCCTTTTCATCTCAAAGAGAAGGTGCAGTCGGGCTGAGCCATTTGCGGTCCAGAATCAGTGCCCCCGCCCAACACACACACACCAGGGACGCTCCAGGTGTGGCTTCTGTTGCAGCCAGAGCTGGGTACCTTGGAATGCTGTCAGCTACCCAAGGGGAACTCCTGGTAGAGAGTGATCTGTGACCTTCTCTGACTGACCTATGACCTCTGACACATGGTAGAAATGCTCTTTGGGCCACCTGGCACCTGAGTGCGTTTCCCACTGCTCTGAAGTCAGGGGGTGAATTGAGGACTGTTGACGTGGGCTCAGGCAGGGGGTTCTTGCCACTGAGGCCCCTCTGTTTCATTCCATCTCTCTATTGAGTCTCAGGGCGCACCTGTAGGAGTGAGGGTGGGTGGCTCTGACCGCCTGTTTCCACCTCACGATCAGCCTGTGCCTGCAGGGGGTGCCAGACGCCAGACACAGAGGAAATCTCCCTTGCAGAGGTGTGTCTGCATAGCGCCTCTTCAGCCCCCTAGGACCAAGGTCACACCTGCCCAGGGGCTGCGTCCTGAGTTGCCTCTGACCCAGCTTCTTGCCGCCCTCCAACCAGGTCACCACAGATCTGCGCCAGCGCTGCACCGATGGCCACACCGGGACCTCGGTTTCAGCCCCCATGGTGGCCGGCATCATTGCCTTGGCTTTGGAAGCAAAGTAAGTTCCCACATGCCTTCCTTTCTTTTCCTTTTTTTTTTTTAAAGTTTTTATTGTAAAATACAGGTCATATAAAATTTACCGTTTAAACCATTTTAAGTGTGTAGTTCACTAATAAGCACATGCGCTGTTGGGTGACTGTCGCCACCAGCCATCCGCAGAACATTATCACCTGTCTGGACTGAAGCCCTGCACCTGTCAAACAGCTCCTGCATCATCGGCCAGGGCCCCTGTAGCTAAACATCACAGACGGGGCTTCGGCAGCGGAGTGGATGATCCAGTCTGGAGGCTGGATATCTGAGATCAAGCTGCTGGAGGGGCTGGTTTCTCCCGAGACCTCCCTCCTTGGTGCGTAAATGGCCACCTTCCCCTGTGCCCTCACGCGGCTGTGGCTGTGTGTGCGTTTAGATCCCTTTATATGACACCGGTTGCATTGAGTCAGGGCTCACCATCATGTTCCCATTTCAGCTTCTCCACCTCTGTGAAGACCCTCTCTCCCCATAGTCTCCTTCGGAGGTCTTGGGGCTCAGGGCTCGATGTGAGAGTTTGGGTAAGGGACACCATTTCAGCCCATAACACTCTCCATATCCCTCCCTAGGCTCCTGGTTCTGGTTTCTGTCTCTACAAATTTGACCCCTCTAGGGACTTCAGATGAGTGGAATCACACCGACCATCATGTCCTCAAGGTTCATCCCGGTTGCAGCAGGTGTCAGCCTTGCTTCCTTTTCAAGGTCCCCACCCTTGTGGTCATGAAGTGGCTTCTTCGCTTCTCTTCCTTTGCAGAGCGCACAGCCTCCTGCCCTTTGCGGGAGCACAGGGAGCTGCTGGCCCCGAGCCCCAAGCCTGCCTCCGCTTCTGCACCACACACCCTAACCGCACTGCGGGCTGACAGCTAACGTTGATCAACGGTAGTTCATCAGTTGACAATACAGTGGGGATCTGTTGTAAGCTGAGTTAAAAACTCTAGACTTGTTAACGCGTGAGCGGTCAGAAAAAGAGAGGTTTTTTTTGCTCTGTTTTTGTTTTGTTTTGGTTT
The DNA here is from genome assembly GCA_004024745.2 of Catagonus wagneri. Taxonomy (NCBI): domain Eukaryota; kingdom Metazoa; phylum Chordata; class Mammalia; order Artiodactyla; family Tayassuidae; genus Catagonus; species Catagonus wagneri. The sequence continues at coordinate 13,273,279 of PVHT021183530.1, read as the reverse complement.
TGAGTCTTTCAATCTTGATGTCAAAAAACAGATTTTAGTTTAAATATCAAAATCGGCTTAGAACAACCCAGTCCTTTGAAGTGGTCATTTGCTGTAGATGAGATTTTAAATGTTTCAAAAGTCGTACTTGAGTTGCTGAAACCCTTCCAGTTAAGTATGTCTGCTCATTGATTCTCGTCAAGCGAAAGAGTGTAAAATTCAAGTGCTACCTATTTAGCAAAAGAAACAGCTAAATGTTTTTGATTTTCAAGCCACAGTGTTATTAGCTTAAAAACACAAAGTAGTCGACTTGTGTAAGAAATTGTGTTCCCATACTTAGCATTTCACTGTTTTATATTGTCTTTCATTGCTTATTGGAAACATGCAAGGAATTTTGGAAGAGAAAATAATCCCTTTTCACACCAGATCATCTCACTAAACTTGGCCTCGTTAAACTCTCTGCTCTCCACCCCCCTCATCATTTCATCCCGCCCTCAGAATTTTCCAGGTGGCAAGTGAAGCAAGCGTTATTAGAAACAGTGTCAAGTTAGAGCATTTAAACACAGAGGATAGGTTGAGGAAGGGATGGGGTGTAACCCGGGGCACTGCCTGAGATGAGGAGGTTTGGAGGCTGGGGCAGCTCAAGGGTCTGGACCACGGCCTGGCTGCTCCTGCGGACACACCTTCCCACTGTGGAAGGAGGCAGGGCAGAGCCAGGCCATCCCGGGTGAGAAGCTCTCAGGGCTGCAGGAGGCCTGCAGACAGCGTGTCAGAAGGATGAGGGGACAGCCTCCTGTGTGAGGACATCCTGATGGCCGGCCCACAGTTGGGGGCAGTCTGGATCTTCTCATCCATCCCTTTTTCATTACAAAGCATTTTAAACACCATTTCTTAGACGTGTCTCCATACAGCTATATTTGTGATTTTATCACTACCATCAAAAATGAACTGGATTTCCTCCTGGTGGAGTGGTTTCTAACCTCCTGCCTTTCTGTCATCAGCTCTGGAGCTCATGCTTCCTGGCACCTGTGCTGGCCCCTGGGCGGCTGGCTTTCTCCATCCTTGGTGGGTCCTATGGACCTGAGCGGCGACAACCCAGCCATGTAGGGGAAAGGGCTGTAGACACTTCTGCTGTCTGGACTCCAAAGCCTGTGCCTGTACCTCTCCCCCAGAGGACAAGGCCTTGGGCCACTTGGGACCTCAGAATCCTCCTCTAAAATGAGTTTGGTTGTGGTCCTCAGGAGGGGCCGTTGATAAAGGCAGGATGGTAGGTCAGCTTATGCCAGGCGAAGTTCTGGAAACTAGACTGATAGAAGCAGCTGGGATGAGGCAGCCAGGAGCCCAGAGACTGGCTGGGGACCAAGAACGTGGTGGAGAAACCAGGGGAGGCCAGAGCTGGAACCTGGAGAGTGGGAGCCCCAAGGTAGGAGTACACGTGTCCCCCAAGACTCAGGCCAAGGTGAGCTTCTAGTAGGAAATAGGCAAAGAGGGGATATTTTGGGGGGAAATAAAATAGTGCAGCTACTGTGAAAAATGGTGTGATGGCTCCTCTGTTAAACAAAGAATTACCACATGATCCAGCAGTTCCAGTTGTGGGTATACACCCCAAAGGGTTGAAAGCAGGGACTTGAAGAGATGTTTCATGCATGTTTATAGCAGCCTTGCTCACAATAGCCAAAAGGTGGAAGCGGCCTTGGTGTCCATGGATAGATGAATGCAGTCTATACAGATGGTGGAGTGTCGTTCACGCTTGAGAAGGAAGGAGATTCCGACACACACAAGAACATAGATGGGCATGGAACTCATCATGCTGAGTGAACCAAGCCAGTCCTGGAAGGACTCACACTGAATGAGTCCATTGGAATGGTGCCTAGAGTCATCAAATTCATGGAGACACATACAGTGGGGGTGCCAGCGGCTGGGAGGAGGGGTGGGGAGTCAGTGTTTGGTGAGCGCAGAGGTGCAGTTGGTTAAGACGGACAGTGCAGAGATGAGTGGCGGTGATGCCCGTGCGGGGTGGATACACTTAATGGCTCTGAACTGTACGCTTAAAAACAGCTCAGATGAAGAATCTTTCTGTGTATCTGTCAACACACACACACACGCACAGACGATTGTGACGACTGCAGGCTGGGGAGGTGCGGTGCGAGAGGAGGTGGTGCAGGCCCTGTTCAGGAAGCGTCTATGCACGTCTGAGACCAGGTCCTTATGCTGTGAACTGAGTTTTCGAGAGCTTCATTATAAGAGGTCTCCTTGTTTTCGGAAGTGCTAGAAAGGTGGGAAAATGTATCGTAGTACTGAAGATACCTGATCTGTGCATTTTTAATGGCAGGCGTTCCCTTAATGAAATATTTCCACTCTGCCCCAAAATGAATATATTATAAATGTAGAATTACTAACATCTTGAATTCTGGGGTCTGCCAGGTGGTGACCGTGTGGGCTCTGGCACATGGGGCATTTGCCCGTCGTGGGGAAGGAGCCCAGATTCTCTCAACATCTGCCGATCCATGAGTTTCCTAGAGAGCCTTGGACAGACTCAGGTGGAGCTTGGCGGCAGGGCTGTGCTTTCCTGCTGGGGTTTTAGGTCACCCATTGTACTGTCTTATCTTGAGATTTGATCGCTGGAAACCGTTCTTTACAAAGAGGCTGTGAAATAAACCGTTACCAAGGAGCGGAGCCTGTGGGGCTTCCTCAAGTCCAGGAGTGAGGCCGGCTGCTGACGCTCCACCTGTGATGGGCCGGGCGGGCAGCATCGCTGACTGCTGTGAGCTACAGCTAGGTGCTTTGTGTCGTTGCAGCAGCCAGCTGACCTGGAGGGATGTCCAGCACCTGCTGGTGAAGACGTCCAGGCCGGCCCACCTCAAAGCGAACGACTGGAAGGTGAATGGTGCTGGGCATAAAGGTGCGGTCAAGACCGGGGCTGGGCGGGTCCAGGCCCCCAACCTGGCAGGCCCTCTGATCTCTGGGGACACGAATTTCTCCAAAAGAATCCCTCAGTAACATGAATTGTATGTCACAAGAGTCAAAAGGACATATCCAGCAGTTTAAGAAAAGTATCCTGAGGTCACGAGAGTTCTGAGTCCCCTAAACTTCATGACTTTGGCCATATCCGGGGACTACCTATGCCAGTATTGATTATAGTTCTCTTTTTTGTTGTCGTTGTTTTGTTTTGTTTGTTTTTTAAGGCCGCACTCATGGCATATGGAGATTCCCAGGCCAGGGTCAAATCAGAGCTATAGCTGCCAGCTTATACCACAGCCACGGCCACACAGGATCCGAGCCACATCTGCGACCTACACCACAGCTGGATCCTTAACCCACTGAGCAAGGCCAGGGATTGAACCTGCATCTTCAGGGATGCTAGTCAGGGTCGTTAACCACTGAGCCATGATGGGAACTCCTAATTATAGTTCTCTTTAAACTGGCTTGCCAACTTTTTTTTTATATAAAGAAACATATTTTTAAAAGGAAATTCTATTACATCTAGTTAATCATGGGTGCGGGGTATGTTTTTTTCTAATGCACTTTAAAATGAATCCAAAATTAAGATAAATGATGTTTGTTTGTGTGCCACCTAAGGGCAACTTGCATTCTTAGCCCTAGGTAGCTCTATGATTTTGAAACTGGCCTTCGGTTTTCTCATCTATTCAGTGAGGACATTGTGATAGTTATGTAAGTTGCTATCTAACTATTAAACTTCTGTCAGCAAGCCCTTGTGTTTTAAAAGGGCTCTTTCCCCAACACAGCCTTGGACAGACCCAGGTATCATGAAATCAATCCACAGTTAGGTCTTATAACCCAGGTATTTTGAGCCTCTTTAGCAGGTAATTATAGGGCTGTGTCACTGGCTTTATCTTGCTTCTTCTCAGAGATACTTAAAAAAGATGTACACTCAGCCATGGAATGTTAGGGGATTTTTTTTTTCCCCCTTTTCTTAAACTCCGCTCCAACTATTTCAACAGCAGGCTTGATACTACTATCTATAAAATGTAGGTCAAGCATTGTTACCCTAAGTCCAAGGGACATTCCTTTTAATAAGGAGGCCATTGATTAGATCTGCTACATCTCTGTTGCAGGAATGTTGGTGGCAGTGGTGTGCTGTAACAAGAGCTGACCTACATTTCAATTTCAGCCTAATTAAATAGGAAAAAAGACTGTATCTAGTTCTTGACCTTGCCCCTTAAATTTATCTTTGAAATTCTCCTTCACTAGCCAAGTTAAACACTGGCTGGGACCAGCCTGTGTATGCAATGCTATTTTCCCTGAGCGCTCTGGAAATACAGCAGGGAAAGCAAATGGCAAAAGAGATGAACAGAGCCTTGTTTTATTATGTTTATTGCACACTGTGGTTTCACAAACCAAAGGGTCTCAGGTTTATTTGGGTTTTTTTTGGTTTTGGTTTTTTGTTTTTGTTTCTATCTTATTAGGGCTGCACCTGCGGCATATGGAGGCTCCCAGGCTAGGGGTCGAATCGCCGCTTCAGCTGCCAGCCTACACCACAGCCACAGCAACGCAGAATCTGAGCCATGTCTGCGACCTACGCAACAGCTCACCTGCACACCAGATCCTTAACCCACTGAGTGAGGCCGGAGATTGAACCCACGTCCTCATGGATACTAGTCGGGTTCATTACCATTAAGCCACAACGGGGACTCCTCAGGTTTTGTTTTCCTTGTCTGGTTCGAGATTTGGGGAGTGCAAATGGCCAGAAGTCCCTTTCATACAAAGAAAATCATCCTCATCTTACAAAAAGAAAGTATAAGGCCCTCTCCACACTTCTTCTGCTTTGCATCAAAATGAGTATTTTCTGGCCTTCACTCCTGACCTGAAAGAGTTCAGTTCAGAGAGAGTGGGAGAAGCAGCTGGGACTTGGGAGCCATCCTCAGAAGGGCGTGTTCTGCAGCCTGGGGTTCCCAGGACCTGGCCGGGACCCTTGCAGGCCTGAAGGGACACACATGGTCTGTCCCTGGATCGTGGCAGGAGTGGGGAGCTGGGTCTGAAGGCTCTGTCTCTTCAGTCAGCCACCTCTACGGATTTGGCTTGGTGGATGCAGAGGCCCTCGTCGTGGAAGCCAAGAAGTGGACAGCGGTGCCCTCCCAGCACACCTGTGTCGCCGTCACAGACAAGAGGCCCAGGTGAGCTCAGCCCTTGGGGCATGTCTGTTTTTGACTCTGCTGTAAGGTATTTTGGGGGGTGGATAGGTGTTCATACGCACATTCCTGTGCATGTCAGTGGGGACAGACACGTGTGCACGGGCGCAAGTGTGTGTGTGTGTGTGTGTGTGTGTGTGTATTTGCACTCTTGCAATGTGTATATGTATGTTATGCATTTTTTCTTCTGGATCATAAAGCCAGAAAAGGAATCACCTCCTAATCCATGCTTGATTTTGAGGCCTTTTGCTGTCATTGTAGTTTCCTCTTCTATAGGTGGCTCTGTACTGGGTGTTCACCCCTCAGCCCGAACCCCCAGCCTAGAGATGGAAATTCTCACCCATGATACACCCTTAGTCACCTCCACCTGCCACGAGGGCCCTCAGTGACCAGGATGGCAGTGCCATCTGCTTCTTTGGTGCAGGAGGGTCTCAGTGTCCAAGGTCCACGGCAGCCCTGGGTCACTTTTATCTGGACTTGCATGACTTTAAGGTCTAAGCACTTTAAAGGATTTTAACTAGCCCTGTGCAGTGTGCTATAGGGTTCTGGCTTCATCTTCCTGTCACGGTCGGAGCTTTCCTGGCGTTACCCTTTTTAAAAAATTATTCTAAATCTGTTGCGTTTGTTCATTAAAATTTTCCTTTAAAAAAAAATCAACTGTAGGAGTTCCCATCGTGGCTCAGTGGTTAATGAATCCGACTAAGAACCATGAGGTTGCGGGTTCGATCCCTGGCCTTGCTCAGTGGGTTAAGGATCAGGCATTGCCGTGAGCTGTGGTGTAGGTTGCAGATGCGGCTCGGATCCCGCGTTGTTGTGGCTGTGGCAAAGGCCAGCAGCTACAGCTCCTGTTAGACCCCTAGCCTGGGAACTTCCACATCCCGCGGGTGTGGCCCTAGATAAGGCAGAAAGACAAAAAAAAAAAAATCAACTGTAAACTAAATAAAATAGCAAAATCCCTGTTCCATTAGGAGAGGTAATCAGATTATTCTCCTGAATTCTGCTGTTGCCCCTCTCCTTTTTACTCTTTTTAGAATGGTGCTTCTCTAGGCCTTCAAATCAGATGAAGAATGAAATGCATTTCTAACTGTAACTATTACCTTTGGAAAATGTGGGTTTGGAAAAAGAAATGATGAGGTGATTAAAAGTGATGCTTACTTTATCAATAAGTACAAGCTCACTGTCTTGGAGGTTGCCTCTCCCTTAAAAGCGTCTACTTCTTACAATATGCACTTTTGCTGTAAAATGTTGAGAGAAGTGTTTCTTGCTGATGCCTTGCATATGGTAGGAATTCAGAAAGCATTTGTTGGATGACTAGCCACAGAAGGATCTTTTGAAAAATTGCATTTCTCTCCTGCTGCTGATTGTGAAGACTACGGGGTAGTCCTTCCAAGCCCCAAAGAGCTGGCCGGCCAGCAGGCAAGTCTCAGTCTTGACGTTTGAATGCATCCTTTTCTCTGGGGAGCCTTAGACTGTCAAATTCGGAAGAAAGCAGAAGGTTTTGCCTGGAGATAAAGGAAGCCTTTTGCATTCGCTTGCTTGATCGTTTGGTTGGGAAAAGCCTGGCAGGCAGATCCTTGAGCTCCAGGGAAGGTGACGCGCTGGGCTCCCAGGCTGGGTCCTGCCCTCGAGGCTGCCGTCTGCTGGGCGGCTGTGTCCAGAATGCAGCCCTTCCCTCCCGCTGGCCTCCCGTTGGGGCAGCTCCTGAATGAAGCATTCTTCTCCTGCCAGAAATAGTTTTAAGATGGGAGAGTGGTGCCTAGGTGGCGAAGGGTTGTTTTTATTTTTATTTTATTTTGTTTTTTAAGTGCTAGTGCACTGAGTCTAGACGGCACGGGTTGCGGGGAGCAGCCGTAACACACAGCGCGACATTGTTCCTGTCTTTTGAGGGAAGAAAGGTCTCCGCAAACTCCAGCAGAGGGGGAAGAATCACACTTCTGTTTCTCAGGGAAAATCATCTTTACATTTCGCAGTTTCAGACGCTTTCTGGAATATTCAGCCAACCTTCAGTCCCAAACCACTTGCTCAACTGCACATTCAATTGTTCTCAAGGATGTAAGTGCCAAGACAGACAGACAGAGAGCCAAATGTTCCTGCACTGGAGGCAGATGACTGATTTAAGCCCATTGACCTTATCTCCCGACCGCGAGCCCAGCCTGCCTGCCGGGGTCACTTGAGTCAGGGCTGCTAAGGCCCCCCTAGAGCTTGTTGCCAGTTTCCTTCATCAGGGCTGCCTGAGCTGCTGGGATCCTTTGGCTTAGAAATGAAAACGCGGTCTCCTCGCATGCCTGCTCTCCATCTCACTGCTCCCTCTCCACGCACCTTTCCTGGTCCAGGGTCCCCCCGGCAGCTGTCCAGCCTCTTGGCCGCTTTCTGGTTTCTTCTTCTTACAGTGGAATCCTAAGACTCTGAATGTGCCAAACCCTTGGGACGCATTTCCCTGCCTTTCCTCCTGAGTAAAAGGACTGTGACACCCTAGTGTGACCTTCAGAGAACAATGTTCCTTGGCTTTAAGGACAGGCATCCTGGTGGCCAAATGTGGCCACACCTGCCTTTTCCATAGAGACGTCGTGTGGGGCTCTGAGCTAGACGCCTGGGGTCTGTAGTCATGGGCAGGGCAGGAGTGAGGAGCAGTGACACCCCTCAGCCTCTCCCACCCCTCGGCCCCGACCCGGCTGTTCTCCGCAGGGGTACGGCCTGGTTCAAGGAGGTGATCTCAGGCTCACTGGGGGGGTGAGGGGCCGCCTTCTCTGTGATCCCACCTGTGGTGTCGCCTGTGTTCAGACATGAGCGTTGCACCCACCGCGCCCTGGAGGACACTCAGAACCTGGCGGTGCCCCTCTACCGGCCTGCTCTGTCCAGCGCCAGCCTCCCGGCCCTTGAGTCAGGCTCAGACCGAGAAGAACAGAAAGGCCAGCAGCACAGCAGGACGGAAGCTCCGTCAGCAAAGCTGCGTTCATTCTCCTCTGCCCTTGCGGACATGCCCACAGCGCGTCAGCATTTCTAGACCGATGCTGTGCATTGATTAGCTTGTCTCGGTCTGGATCCCCCTCCCAAGAGATAATTAGAAGTTCCCAATCAGGGTCCCGGAGAAGGTCAAGGAGCCCCGGAAAGGCGGGGGGAGAGGCCCGTGGGTAGGGGTGGCGAGGAGGGGGCCAGGGTCCCCACTCCCAGGCACTGCCAGATCTCCCTGAGCCGTCTCTTCACAGCCTGTCACCCGCCCCCACCCCAGGGCAGCCCCCCTCTCCAGATCAGGCCGTGGTGTCTGACCCACCTGTCGAACACCCGCGGGCTAAAGCACATTCTAGGCAGCTTTCCTCGAGTGTAGAGTCTCGGTGCAGCGGCAAGGTGGAATCTCTCAAACTTGGCAAGTACTTCAAAACTAGGCATTAAGCCTGAGTTTCTCTCGTGATCTTCAGACACCAATAGAGGACATTCTTGCCTGGTCTTGGGGACAAATAGTTTTAAATCTTAGAACTTTTTGTCAGTTAAAGGAAGGTAAATAGGACCATGACAGGCAACACCAGCCTGTGCAAAATGATTTAAAGTCTGTGGGTGTCAGACAGAGAAGGATAAAATAGACACTTGTATAACCTTTCTAAAAGTGAAAATGGAAATCAAGCTTAGTATAATTCCCATGAATGAAAAAGAGATCCAGCTTTTAAGTATCTTATTTGGCACTTAGGATTTTCTAGCAAGCACTTCCCTTATGTCTTTAAAAACCCAGGCTACAGCCAAACAGTTTATGACATCCATACCTCCCTACTTAGGCAGGAAAGACAATAAGAGTCTTTTAAAGCCAAAAGAACTTACCTATTTGTCTTCAGTATTAGGAGGTTTGGAAGTTTACCATTCGGACAGGTCATGAGTTAGTGTGGCTTGTCTTTTATTAAAGAATTCACCCGCCACACGAAAAGATACTTCAAAACTATAAGCTTTGAATTTTTAGGATGTGTTGCTTTGACTATTAAGGATTATCTATACAGCAGGCGATCTGTGTTTATTTTTATTTTATTTTTATTTTTTGTTTTTGCCTTTTAGGGCCATACCAATGCCATATGGAGGTTCCCAGGCTATCAGTCTAATCAGAGCTGCAGCTGCCGGCCTTCGCCACAGCCACAGCAACGCAGGATCCGAGTCGCGTCTGCGACCTACACCACAGCTCATGGCAACGCCGGATCCTTAATCCACTGAGCAAGGCCAGGGATCAAACCCGCAACCTCATGGTTCCTAGTCGGATTCGTTAACCGCTGAGCCACAATGGGAACTCCCCCATCTGTTTTTATAGATGTTCAAGAATTAACTGTGATCCTACTGTATAGCACAGGTAAATGTGTGTGATTGGGTCGCTTGGTTGTACAACAGAACTTGATGAAATCAACTGTACTTTAATAATAATAATAAAAGAAATATGTTGGATATTTTAGAACTAAAAAAAAGGAAGAATTAACTGTGGATTAACCACATGCTGCTCACTCTTCTGGTATTTCATTAAACCAGCCCATGTGTGAGGGGCGTTTTATAACAGCTCTGCTTATAAATATGTAGTAAGTCTGATGGTTGGTGATGATCAGACCCTGACTGTGTGCCAGGCATTGTTCTGCGTACCCTGTGTGTATTCACTCATTCAAAACCCCTAACAAGCGGGTGAGATTTAACAATATTTTTTTTAATCTCCGGAAGAAACTGGGGCTGGGATGCGGTGGAGCTGTGGGAGCCCCTCGGGGCAGGAGCTCAGGCGAGACAGAACTGAGCCGAAGACCTGCACACCCCCCAGGAGACCTTGCCTCTGTTCCCCAGAGTCCCAGCCAGCTGGGCACACTGGCTGTGAGGCAGGAAGAGCATCTTGGCTTTGCTGCCCGCAGGCTCCTCCAGCCTTAGCCAGCTGCCAGCACCCGAGAGGACAGGCCCAGTGCCTTCTCTGCGGCAGGTTGTCAGGGCCAGTGGGGAAGCCACGTGGCCACTGAGTCCTGACCGAGTACCTGTGTGGCTGGACCCACACCACCTGACCCCAGGGCCCCGCAGGGCTGCGGCACACAGCCTGGCTTCAGCCTCTTTCCTTCAGGCTGGCTCTGGACTCCAGTCCCCTCTCCAGGGCATCCAGCTGTGTGTATGCCTGGTACTGTATGAGGCCCCTACTCCTGACTCGTTCCTCCATAGGCCTGGGGGCCCTAAGGAAGCCCGTGGGGTGCTCTGCAGTCAGGTCCCGGGGGGGACCACACCTGGGCCCTCAACCTTTGTTCTGTTTCCTGATATCCCTTTAGTTAACCGTGTTCTTGCAGCCCTTGTCTGCCTTCGTTTATTTTTCTTTAATTAGAGAATAGTTGATGTACAGTGTTGTGTCAGTTTCTTCTGTACAGCATAGTGACCCAGTCATACATGTTATATTGACAATTGTTTCTCATACCATCTTCCATCATGCTCTCCACCAAGAAATGGAACATGGTTCCGTGTGCTGTGTAATAGGACCCCATTGCTTATCCATTCCAAACGTAATAGTTCGCATCTACTGCAAACCTGGTTCCCCCCAATTGTAAATGTTCCCTGCTTCTAACATGAACATTTGAACTTGAACGAAACAGCGATTCTCATTGTTCACAGTAGCTGTGAAGTCATCACAAATGTTGACTTCTCGAACGCAGAACCATCGCTCCTGGGAGAAATACATGGGTGAGATTCCTGGGAGCCTCTGGTCACATGTTTGTCAACTGATCCGTAAAGACACTTGTTTTATATATGTTTCTGGTTTTTAGAGATACTTTACATAGTTGACTCATTGACACTGGGCTCATTCGTGGTCAGCAGCGCTGTCACTCAGGCCTGAGCAATGCCTTATATTTTCTCTGTAAGTCACATCAATGCCTTCCTGTGCTTAGGACACCTTCCTGCACTGCAACGCCATGCGTGGGGCCATGTTAATCAGTGAAACCACCAACACAAAGCAAAAAAAAAAAAAAAAAAAGTGAGAAACATGGCATTAAGCAGACCACAAGAAGAATACTTGTTTACAGTCTGAGCTTACTCAGTCTCAGCTGGGAACACATATGTTGGGCAGCTCAAATATTTGGCCTCTCTGTATGCAAATGACCACAAAAGCACCGCAAGTACTGGTTTAGGGGTTACAAATAAATTTTAGTGCGTAGGTGAATCTGAAAATGTAGAATCATGATAATGAGGACTAACTATATTATTTTATTGTCTTTTTTATTCCCTGTCTGATTGAATCTCGAATTGGAAGGAATGTTTAAAGCCAGCTAATTTAGCCCCCTCATTTCAATATATGCTGTGAATTTGAACATTGTGTGTTTAAAACACCTTATTATAGCCCGATTAATCATGGGCGGCATTGTCTAAATTAATGCACTGGATTAGTCTCTCTCTCTCTCTCTTTCTCTCTCTAAATTACATTTTATTTCCAGCCTGAATAATTTACTGTGGTTTGATCATCAAAAGTAATATCATCTAAGGAAAATTCACATTGTGAACTGAGTAAGAAAGTCACCCAATCTCTGCTTCAGACTCTGTGATCACCCTACCAGGAATGTTCATCCTGGAACCTAGACCTAAGAAATGGTTCGGAACCTTCTTGCGGTCCCCGTACAGCTCACTCTGTGCCCTCCCTCCCATGTCCTGAGTTGCTTTCCTGCAGTCTAATAAGCCCGTCCAGATTAACACCTCTCTATCCACTCGTGACCCTTTAGATGGTCAGTGAAAGTGTTTCCTGGTTGACCCTCTAGTTGGCCTTCCTGGATGACCCTACCTTGTCATGGTCCTCAGCTCTGCAGCCACCTCTTTTCCCTGAGACACCCCTTCTCCCCGCTGTAGCAGGGGATGGCTGCTTTCTGCTTCTGCTGGGTCTCCTAGTCAGCATGACCATTGAACTGTCTGTTGAGGAACTGAGGCCTGCCTGCCTGGGTCCAGCCCTGCAGCTTGGGAAAGAGGTGTCAGGGGGTCAGGTCATGGCCTTTAGATGAGAAGTCTTCAAGGTGGGAGTAAGAAATAAAGACAGACCTCGGAGATAGATGATGCGTTCGGTTCCAGGCCACCTCAATAAAGCAAGTCAAGTGAATTTATTCTTTCCCAGTGCATATAAAAGTTAGGTTTCCAGCGTGCTCTTGTGGCTCTGTAGGTTAAGGATCCAGCCTTTGTCACTGCAGCAGCGTGGGTCACTGCTGTGGTGCGGGTTTGATCCCTGGCATGGGAACGTCCATATGCCTTGGATGCAGCCAAAAAAAATTAAAAAGTTACGTTTTCAACATGCTGTGGTCTGATAACTGTGCAAAAACATTATGTCTAAAAAAGACAATGTACATGCCTTAATAAAAAAAGTACTTTATTGCTGAAAAAGGCTCACCGTCATCTGGGCCTTCAGTGGTCATAATACTTTTGCAATAGTAACATCAGAGATCACTGATCACAGATACGGTAAAAAAAAATATAATACCTAACGAATCCGACTAGGAACCATGAGGTTGTGGGTTCAATTCCTGGTCTCGCTCAGTGGGTTAAGGATCTGGTGTTGCTGTGAGCTGCAGTGTAGGTCGCAGATGTGGCTCGGATCCTGTGTTGGCTGTGGTGTAGGCTGGCAGCTACAACTCCAGTTCAACCCTTAGCCTGGAACCTCCATATGCCGGGTGCAGCCCTAAAAAAAAAAAAAAAAAAATATATATATATATATATATATATATATATATATATACACACACACACACACATACACACACACACACACACACACACACACATACACACACACACACACACACATATATATATATATATACTGAAAAGATTGGAATATTGTGAGAAATACCAGAACATGATGCAAACAAGTGAGCAAATGCTTTTGGAAAAGTGACGCCGACAGACTTGCTTGATCCCGGGTTGCCACAAACCTTCAGCTGGCACAAAATGCAGTCAAGCAGAGAGCAGTCAAAGGAGGTCTGCCTGTGGTGCCTTGTACTGGCTTCCCAGCCAGAGCCCAAAGACCCGGGCAGGAAAGTGAGTCTCTGCCCGTAGCCCCTACTGCTGCTTTCCTGACCATTCGGTATACTTGAAAAATCTTTTTACCTTCGGCTCTGAACGTCACTCTGAAGCCACGAGAGTCTAAGCTTTGTGATTTGGCGAGTGCCTTCATTTAGTAAATTAGGAGCTTGCTTCTGTGTATTTGCCAGAAATCAGATGGTATCATGTACTAGAGGAAACTGGGCGGGAGTAGCAGGAAGTGCTTATGAAAGCTGCGGGGTGGGAGGAGAGCTGCCAAGGGGCGCTGGGATAAGGGAACATCTGGAGGGTCAGCAATTAAGTCCGAAATGTGGCTCCACAGGAAATGACACGTCCCTGTCCCCAGAGCCTTTTTCCAAGTAGGCAGTCCCCACTGCTTGAAGGGCGCTGCGTCTGGAGGTAGGGCTAGTGTGACCTTTAACTCCTCAGGTTTCTCCAGGGTTCTGGGAAGACGGCTTTGTGCACAGACCACAGTTTTGGAATCTGATAACGGAGGAACATTTTCCCTTATCTTGGGAGCTTTAAGATCTCTCTAAATCGCTTTTTGTGATTAAAATACAACTTGTCTGCGTAAGTGTGCTTCTGTGCCTTGTTTAACCTAAAACCAGACCAGCCAACCTTTCTGACCTCAGGGGCCCTTGCAGCCGAAGTCCTGAGCAGGACTAAGAAGCAGCAGTCACAAGAGGCTTTAACCATCTCGTGGAGGCTATCTCACTCCCTGTGATGGGTTTTCCTCTAGATGTTGACACTGGGGCTGGGTCCAGGGAGGTAGCCATGAGGGTGGATAGGCTACCGTTTCTTTTTTCCTGGTACTGTTCTCTGAAATCCTGTGCCTGTCCCGTGATTTTTATTTCTCCCCCTCTTTCCAGCCCTCTGTTACCTGCTCACCCTGGGTTCAGGTTAACATGCCACCCAGCGTCAGGCGTGCTGTGAGGCCACTTCCTTCAAGGGCTTTGCAGCATCTCTGGCCATATTCGTTTTGGTGTCTAACCTCAAAACCTTTTTGTGGTTCTCTTTTGCCTTTTTTTTTTTAAGGTCACACCCACAGCAGATGGACGTTTCCAGGGGTCAGGGTGTGAATTGGAGCTTTAGCCATAGACCTACCCCACAGCCACAGCAACTTGGGATCCGAGTTGCGTCTGCGACCTACACCGCAGCTCATGGCAATGCCAGATCCTTAACCCACTGAGCGAAGCCAGGGATCAAACCCGCATCCTCAACTGCTGAGCCACAACAGGAACTCCTTTTCCAGCTTCTTGAACACAGGTGTGGGTCCCATCAAGCATCTGTGTGGGACAGTGTGGCACAGAGGTGGATGCAGGGGACTCTCGAGCCTCAAACCCCAGCTCTTTCTCTCGGTAGATCTGTGACCTTGGGCATGGTCCTTGACCTCTCTCTGGATTAAATGAGTCAGTCCTTGTAAATTGCCAGCCCAGCGGCCAGTGCCTGTCATGCAGTCAACTCAGGAAGTGTTTGCTGTTGTGATTAATGAGCATTATGACTTCTGTCTTCAAGGCCAGTCTTTGAAACAAAGTAGTGGGGTTTTAAAGCCTTGCAGGCAGTTGAGATGAGCTGGCTGGAGACTACTTAAAAGAAGCTGCCTCCTGGGCACTGAGGGGCCTGATCCTTCAGTGTGTTACGTTGAGTCTGCACAGGGAGACGTTCCCTAAATCTCTCTAAGCAAATTCCAGAATGAGCAGCCTCTTCTGGGCAGGTGAGGTAACTCCAGCAGGCTTGTCTGAGAGTGAGATACGAGGGGCCCGAGGTAGGAAGAGCCTGGATCTGTCGCCTCGAGTGTGATCGGAGCGCCAGGTGCCGAGCGCTGAGCCGCTCCCCCCTCCGCCAGGAGCATCCCCGTGGCGCAGACGCTGCGGACCACCGCCCTGACCGCTGCCTGCGCCGACCACTCAGACCAGCGCCTGGGCTACCTGGAGCACGTGGTGGCTCGAATCTCCATCTCCCACCCTCGCCGCGGAGACCTGCAGATCCACCTGATTTCTCCCTCAGGAACCAAGTCACAGCTTTTGGCAAAGAGGTAAGTCCAGGCTGGCCTGGGGGCGGGGGAGGGGGGGCCTCCCAGGGCCCCGCGAGGCACCGGACACATTGGGGGTCCGGCTTCCTCTTGGATTCACTCCCATGTAGACCCCCACAGACCTGAAAAATAGCCTCTGGAATCTGTCCTTCAAAGCCACCCTGGAAAACTTGGTTTCAGGCAGAAAGTGGTAACAGAGGTTTGTTTCATTGTTTAGTGGAGACGTGCTTGGGATTCTGGCTACAACTTCGTTGCTGCGTGCATCAGAGATTGTTTTTTATCACATTCATTCTACATTTTAAGTGACAGCCTGTGTCAGAGGGGCACTGCTTTGTGTCCTGGGGTGGAACCTGCATGGGCGGGAGCCTCTGCTCCGCGCAGTTCTTGCCCACGTGCTAGGAGGGTCCCCACGTGGCAGACGCACTCGGAAGCAGAGTCTGGAGTCTGGAGCCTGGTGCACAGTCTGTGGTGCAAGTTTGTAGTGCAGTTTGTGTGAGGCTGTGAAGTCCTTTCTTTGACAGGCTTAGAAACAAGAAGAAGCACTTTGATGCATTTATGTGCCTTGTGGGGCGTCAGCCTGAAGGGATTTCCGAAGCTCGGGGGAGGCTGGAGGGGACCGGGCTCCTTTTTCCAGTCCTTCCAGCTAAGAGGCCAAGGGACAAAAAAGGTTTCACGGCCACATCAGCATTTCCTGCTTCTCTTAAAAAACAGAAGTGGCAGTCGTGCCCCCCAGCCCTCAGGAGGTACCCGAGACTGCCCTGCCCGCTGGGCTGGAGCCCCCACTGCCTGTCTGCTCACCCTGGGCCCTCCGGCCTTGTTTGGGTCACTTCCCGGGGATGCAGCCCTTATTGGGGCTGTAGGATTCAGAAATGGGACGAGTTACAGCCTCCAGGCAGGACTTGATTCTCCTCCCTCCCCTACTGTGCACGAGGCGGAGGTGGCGCTGCAGCAGTGAAAAGCAGTGAGCCTTTGTCTGAGAGTGGGGAGTTGTGTCCTCCTCGCCCCTGCCTGGCTTCCCCCAGCCGTTGGGCTCCGGGCTGGTCCTCAGTGCACTGGAAGCACCCAGGGACTGGACCCTGGCTTCATGGGCTCCCAGGGTTGGAACGAAGGTTGGCACTTGCTGGGTTCCTCCCTCGTGACACAGGAGTGACACAGGACATCTCTCCCAGGTCCAGGACCCCCTCCTGCCTGGGCAGGAGCATTTTGAGGGTACCAGCCGGCAAGCTGCAGCTTTGTGCTATTTTGCCACCAGAATTGTTATTATTGTTATCATCAGAATTGTTAGAGATTTCCTTTAAAAGTACAAATTTCTAGTGTTTCTTGAAAAAATTGGAAGCTCTGCTATATTGGCCCCACATTCCCCAGGGAAACACTAGACTAGGGTGCTCCAGGGCCTGTCTTCAAGCTAGTGCCAAGGGTGTGAGCTCCATATCTCCCAGGTCTTACGAGGTCACCTTGCTGGGCCCCCATTTGCTCCAGGCTGCACCCTTGGAGGCATCTGAGTTGGTGACCCCTGAATGTAGGCAGATGCTGGGTATAGACCTCAAGTGGTGGCCTGCGATGACCGAGAGCCATGCAGACCACACGGAGGCATGGGTTGGGGGCCTCAGTGACCAGGGAGGCCCCATGTGGGATCTGAAACCCAGAGACTTGAGCTCACACCTGGCTCCTTCATTTCCCAGCTGAGCACCTGGGAGCTCCTCAGCTCTGGAAATTCAGGTGACTCTTCTGCCACCGTTAGGAGTATTGCAAGAGCTGGATGTAATGACGTGGAAGGAAAGGCTTGGCGCGGTCCCTGGCACAGGCTGCCCTTCTATCCTGCTTGCATCCGCCTGCCTGGCTGCACCCAGGCTCTCTTCTCCTCCCCTCCTAACTTCCACCTTTCTGCTCAGGCCCAGGGTTGGAGCGTCTGGGATGAGAGAGCTCATCCTACTGGGCTCATTTGGTTCATAAGCTACTCACTTGCTGGCCTTCAAGCACCTTCAAGCTGCCTGGAGCCACTGGGCCATCCTCTAAGTCTTGGGAAGTTGGTTTTTTTCCAAGGCAGACTATGTGATTATACCAAGAGTTTGTGTTTTTTGTTTGTTTGTTTTGTCTTTTGTCATTTTGGGGCCACAGCCGCTGCATGTGGAGGTTCCCAGGCTAGGGGTCTAATAGGAGCTGTAGCCGCCGGCCTTCGCCACAGCCACAGCAACGCGGGATCCGAGCCTCATCTGCAACCCACACTCAATCTACAGCTCACGGCAACGCCGGATCCTTAACCCGCTGAGCGAGGCCGGGGATCGAACCCGCAACCTCATGGTTCCTAGTTGGATTCGTTTCCTCTGCACCACGATGGGAACTCCAACGAGTTTGTGTTTTAAGGTCCGATTGCTTCTCAGCCTCTTGGTTAAGGTCAAGTGCATGATGTACTTACCTGTTACTTTGTTTCAGGTCTCACTTAATCCAACAGCTTTCTCAGGTTGCCACATATTTTTCCTTCCGGTAAATTGACCTTCATAAGCACCTCAGTCCTTGAAAGAGCTCTCCTTTGTTCTGTCCTAGTGCGTTAGATTCAATTCAGCCTCTTGTATGAAAATCAGCCTTGACCCTTACGGTTTCTTAGAAAGAAATAGAGGCCGTTCCCCTCCCCCCACCATTCTCCATGCAAAGCATGTTCTCTTGATAAACATTTTTGTACGATGGGTGTTCAGGGGAGCCCTGATTGGGAATTGAATCTTACACCACACAAAGTATATATCTGAATTTCTGATGAACGGGAAAGAGCCCCTACATGTAAAACCTGTTATTCCAAAACAGAGGTAGAAAATTGGACTGTAAAGGAGGAATAAAACGAAGAGCCTGGAATTACCTTTTTTTTTTTTCCTATGGAGGAGAGATTGGGGGGAAGAGCGCTGGGTGCTGGGAGGGAAGGGGGTGCCAGTGAGTTGCTCTCTGTTTCTGCCTGAACCAAGCACACGAAACAAACCAGGGCCGAAGGTCCAGCGGAAAGGACCTTCTTCCAGTAGCTTGTGCACCTGCGGGGAAGTGGGCATGGGGGGAGCGCCCAAGGGTGCCTCCCACCAGCACTGGAAGACCACCAGGCCTGTTGTGTCCTCTCCTCCAGAAGGGAGCTCTGGAGACCTGCTAAGCCCTGTAGATGAAGGGACAACATCTTTCTACACGCTCGAGTAGTTGTTCATTTTTTCTTCTTGGTATCTTCTGGAGAAGAACCCCAAGAGCTGGCCCTCCAAGCAATGTGAAAGTTTCCTCCATTCCATAAACCAGCATTTTAGAAGGGCCTCCTCTGGGATGCCTTCTGGACTTTGGGGGAAGTTTCAGGCAGCCCAGCCTCCATCGGCTTTCGTGTATTCCAGGCACTGGGAACGTGGGCTCAGTAGGATGGGACGTGGAGGTGTCCACTGGTGATGGAAAGAACCCAGGACAGGAGTCAGCATGCCCCCAAGGAAGCTCTAGCTCGGCTGGTCACTGGAGGGGGTCCTCTGATCTCTAAGCTGAGCTAGAATAGGGCGAGGAGCACCCCACTGACCGAGCCTGTCTTACACTCAGTGTCGCCTCTCCCTTGGAAGGTTGGGGAACCGGTGAGATGGCGTGCCAGTCAAGGACCAGGCCTCTCCTGCCCCCGGGGGGAATTCAACCAACCAGACAGTCACCTGAGTGTAATTCCCAGGCAGGAGAGCCCTCCTTGGCCGGCCGCCCCACCCAGCACCCCCTTGCAGGACCCTCTTGTTCTGACCCCACGTCTCCAATTGCAGATTGCTGGATCATTCCAACGAAGGGTTTACCAACTGGGAGTTCATGACCGTCCACTGTTGGGGAGAGAAGGCTGAAGGGGAATGGACCTTGGAAATCCAAGACATGCCGTCCCAGGTCCGCAACCCAGAGAAGCAAGGTCAGTGGCTCTTGAGATCGATCCAGGAACCTGTCAGCCCTTTTGTTAATGCTAGACTTTTATTCAGTCATTCTTTAATGCTTTTCTTAGACGTAAAGTTGACATAAGTTTCGCCGCTTCAATGATTTTTAAGTGTACAATTCAGTGGCTTTCAGGACATTCAGTGTCAGGCAACTGTCACTACTGTCTAATCCCAGAACTTGTTCATCACTCAAAAAACAGAAATCCTGATACCCATTTAAATAGTCACCTCCATTCCCCATCTCCTCCCAGCCCCTACAATCTCCTTATCTACTTTCTATTTCTGGATTTGCCTCTTCTGGATGTTTCCTCAAATGGGATCATACAACATGTGACCTTTTGTGCCTGGCTTCTTTCATTCATATTGTGCTAGCATCTTACTTCATTCCTTTATGTGCCTAAGTACTCTTCCGTTGTATGGATATGCCATGTTTATTTCTCCATTTATCGGTTGATGGACAGTAACCTAGTTTCTACCCGACAGCTGATGTGAGCATCCAGGTATGAGTTTTTGTGTGAACATATGCTTTCAGTTCTCTTGGTTGTATACCTAGGACTGAAATTACGGGGTCTATGTTTACCTTTGTGAGGAACTGCCAGACTGTTTCACAGTGGCTTAGACCATTTTACATTCCTGCAAGTGAGATAGGAGGATTTTAATTTCCTTACCAGAAACTTATCCTTATCAGGACTTTTTAAAAAATGATAGCCATCCTAATGGCTGTGAAGTGGTGTCTCATTGTGGTTTTGATTTGCATTTCCTTAATGATTAGTGATGTTGAGCATCTTTTCACATGCTTACTGGCTATTTTATATCTTCTTTGGAGACGTTTCCGTTTAAGTCCTTTGCCGACTTTTAAATTGGGTTGTTTGTCTTTTATCATTGAGTTACAAGAGTTTTTTAAATATTCTGGATACTAGACCTTTATCAGATAAGGATTTGCAAATTTTTTTCTCCCATTCTGTGGGGTTTTCTTTCAGTTTATTCCTACTGTCCTTTGATGCACAAGTTTTTTTTTTTTTTGTCTTTTTGCCTTTATGTGGAGCCGCACCCGCGACATATGGAGGTTCCCAGTCTAGGGGTCTAACAGGAGCTGTAGCCGCCGGCCTTCGCCACAGCCACAGCAACGCGGGATCCGAGCCGCGTCTGCGACCTACACCACAGCTCACAGCAACGCCGGATCCTTAACCCACTGAGCAAGGCCAGGGATCGAACCCGCAACCTCATGGTTCTTAGTCGGATTCATTAACCACTGAGCCACGAAGGGAACTCCCACAAATGTTTTCTTTTTTATTTTGATGAAATTCCATTTATTTTTTCCAGTTTTGCTTCACTTTTAATGTCATCTTTAAGAAACCATTGCCTAATATGAGGTAACATAGATTGAATCCTGTGTTTTCTTCTAACAGTTTTATCGTATTAGCTCATATGTTTAGGAGTTGGATTTATTTTATTTTATATTATTTTATTTATTTTATTTGTCTTTTTGCCTTTTTCCTAGGGCCGCACTCGTGGTATATGGAGGTTCCCAGGCTAGGGGTCCAGTTGGAGCTGTAGCCGCCAGCCTACGCCACAGCCACAGCAATGTCAGATCCAAGCCACGTCTGCGACCTACACCACAGCTCGCTGCAGCACCAGATCCTTAACGCTCTGAGCGAGGCCAGGGATCAAACCCGCAACCTCATGGTTCCTAGTTGGATTCGTTAACTACTGAGCCACGATGGAAACTCCTGGATTCATTTGAAATTAATTTTTATATATACAGTAAGGTAAGAGTCCAAATTCATTTTTTGCATTTAACTATCTAGTGGTCCCAGCTCCATTTGTTGAATGGTTTCGACACCTTGTCTAAAGTCAGTCGGCCACAGATGTACGAGCTTGTTTCTGGACTCTCAGATCTATGTCATCGGTCTGAAGGTCTATCCCTGTGCCAGTACCACACAGGGTTATGGTTACTGTAGCTTCGTCGTAAGTTTTGAAATCAGGGGCATGTGAGTCTTCCAACTTTTTCTTTTTCAGTATTGCATTCCAGGTCCCTTCCAATTCCATATGAATTATAGGATCGGCTTGTCAGTTTCTGCAAAAAAGGTCATTGGAATTTTGATAGCAGTTTTGTTGAATCTGTGGGTCAGTTTGGGGAGTATGGCCATCTTAACATTGTGAAGTTTCCCATCTGGGGACCAGATGTCTTTCTGTTTATTTAGGGCGTCTCCGTTCAGCATTGCTTTGTAGTTTTCAGTCTACTTCCTTGGTCATGTTCCTAAGTTATTGTTCTTTTTGATGCTATTGTAAATGGAATGGCTTTTTAATATTTTTTCAGGTGATTTATTTCCCTGGTAATTTTTGCTCCTTTTCATAGCTCTTTTAGCTAATAATCACCTTTTTTCATGGAGTTTTTAAAATTTTATTTAATTGTTCTTGTCTTGTTTTTTAGGGCCGCACACACGGCACATGGAGGTTCCAGGCTAGGGGTCCAATCAGAGCTGTAGCTGCCAGCCTACACCACAGCCACAGTCACAGCAACTCAGGATCCAAGTCATGTCTGTGGTCTACACCACAGCTCATGGCAACGCCAGATCCTTAACCCACTGAGCAAGGCCAGGGATCAAACCTGCATCCTCATGGATACTAGTCAGATTCGTTTCTTCTGAACCATGACGGGAACTCCTAATAATCATCTTTTTAACCAGTGTTTTTGAATGCCTACTGTGGGCCAGCTTTGATTGAAGTGGCGGGGTTCAGACAGGAAAGAAAGGCAGAATGACCATGACGTCTTGTCTTGTCTTGTACCACTGAGGTGCTGAGCTTTTCCGTGGCTCTTTCTGTCAGACTCATGGTGAAGTGTGCAGGCTGTGCTCCATCCTTGCTTGTCTGTGGAGTGCTTTTCCCCAGGGTTTTCTCTGATCTGCTGTTCCCTGCGGCCTTCTCTGTGTAGATGTGTTCTGCTTCTTGATGACCCTAAACCCTTCCTCTGCTCTGTTTCTTTTCTGATTCCCTGTAAAACACAGCTTCATGGATTTTTTTTTAAGCCAGGTAGAAGAGAAGGGCATTGACTTGTTTTATGCAAAAAAATTGACTTGAAATGATCAAATCATCTACAAGGTCCCTCCTCTTCACTTTCTTTCTGCTTTTAAAATAATAACTATTCACAGGAAACTATATTCAGTATTCTGTAATAAACCATAATGGAAAAGAATAGGAAAAAGAATATATATGTATAACTGAATCACTTTGCTGTACAGCAGAAATTAACACATTATACATCAACTATAGTTCAATAAAAAAACTATTATGAAGTACATTACTGTAACATTCTAAAGATACAAAACCAAATTTTTAAATTGTTTGGAATTAGCCTCTTTTAAAAGCAGATGCTCCTCAATTTGTCCTTTAAAAGCCCAAGGATACTGGCCCCTATTGAAGGTCAAGGGCTGGAGTTACCATAGTGGCGCAGGTGGAAACGAATCCGACTAGGAACCATGAGGTTGCCGGTTTGATCCCTGGCTTCACTCAGTGGATTAAGGATCTGGCATTGCTGTGGCTGTGGCGTAGGCCGGCGGCTGTAGCTCCAATTGGACTCCTAGCCTGGGAATCTCCACATGCAGCTGGTGCAGCCCTCAAAAGACAAAAAGACCAAAAAAATAAAATAAAATAAAAAATTAAAAAAAAAAAAAAAGGTGGAGGGCTGACTTGTCATGGCAGCTACATCCCCTGCTACATGGGCGCAAGTCACAGTCCCCACAGCGGCCCTCCCTGTGGAACTGTGAACAGAGGACGGAGATGGTCTGACCCTCTGTGCGGACAGGTCCACTCCGACAGCTCCATCATTGGGGCCCCAGTGGGGTGGGGGGTGGGGGCGGCGAGGCCAGTTAGGAGACCATTGCAGTGTCAGGTGGAGGTGACCCCGACCAGGGGCAGCAGTGGAGGTGGAGTGGCTTGAAAGGGGAGTAAGAGGACGGGCTGACAGATCAGACGTGGGCACTGAGAGGAGATGGGGCACCATTGACTCCAGAGGTTTTGTCCTGTGCGGTGGGAGACACAGTTGCAGTTTCCTAGGTCTAGAGCTTCCCAGGGAGAGCGGGTGCTGGGGGCAAGACTGGGAGCCCAGTTTGAAGTTGTCTGGCACAAATCCAGGTAGAGGCGTGTACTCGGAGGTCGTGGGAGGTCTGGGCAGGAAACACATTTAAGTGCTCTCGGCAGATGGCCATGAGGGTGGAGGAGCTCACCCAGGGGTGAGTGGGGAGACCCTGGGCATGCAGGGTGTGGGCACTCAGAGGGAATGTTTCCATAACAACGATCCCACACAGGTGCCCGTGCCGAGCT
This sequence comes from Catagonus wagneri, assembly GCA_004024745.2. Taxonomy (NCBI): domain Eukaryota; kingdom Metazoa; phylum Chordata; class Mammalia; order Artiodactyla; family Tayassuidae; genus Catagonus; species Catagonus wagneri. The sequence continues at coordinate 13,249,880 of PVHT021183530.1, read as the reverse complement.
GGGGGCCTCCTCGGCGCAGCACAGGATTGGACGCTATGCACCTCCCCGCCCCATCCTGCCTGCGCTGCTCTTGTCCTGCCTGGTAACCTGTGCCCTCTGAGGTCCTGTCTGGCCCCCACGGTGCCCCCGGAGCCGCCTGCTGCGGGGCTGGGAATAGACACAGTAGATATTGGTGAATGAATGAGGACAGAAGTGGTCATCCTATGAGCTCTGCGTGCTACAGAGGATACAGGCTCAGCAAAGGCAGGGAGTGACCCCAGATCAAGTCTTGAAACAGGCCGGTCTCCATCCTGGGGCGTGGGGAGAGTCTGGGGAGACAGGGGTAGGATAAACATCTCCTGGTTCTTTCCAGCTCTGAGCTTCTGTGACTTACGAGAAATGGGGATAGGGGACACTTTCTTCAGCGTTGTCCTAGAGGGTCTGCAACTTCCTGTAGCAGCCTCTGGGGTCGGCCGCCCCCGGTAGAGCTGCCTCGTCTGAGCTGGTCTTTGGGGAAATAGGTGTTGACGCACCGCATGCCCTTCTCTCTGTGCGGGACCAGGACGGGCTCCTGTGTCCTGGCGCCAGCTCAGCACATCCTGATGTTAATTAGTGCTTCCTCCCCGAGCGCGGAGGAAGGCATTGTCGGTTGGTTCCATCAGCACCTCTGCGCAGTAGAGGGAGGGCAGGAGGAAAAGCATGAGAACCATCTTAAGCCAGTCTGTTTTTCCAAGCGGGGTAACCCGAAACCCTGAAATGTGCAGGCCAGCCCAGGGGCCTTCAGCCTGGGAAGGTGGCGCAGGAAGACCAGGGTTTCCCCCTGACCCAGGGTTCCAGAGCCCGGCAGCTGTCCCATCAGTGTTGTCGTTGCCGAGGGTATGATGGATTCCACCGAGCATGTCCTTCCCTCCCTCGTTTGCCTGGTCAGGTGGCCTGTAGGTACCACTGATCTCGGTGCCAGGAGTAAAGCAGCAACTCAAAACCATGATGCTTAGAATGAACAGCTCATTCTCCTCTCCTTCTTCTTCTTCTTTTTTTTTTTTTTTTTTTTTTTT
>PVHT021183530.1:13216229-13237236 GCA_004024745.2 Catagonus wagneri | reverse complement strand
TTTTTTTTTTTTTTTTTTTTTTGTCTTTTTGCCTTTATGTAGAGCCGCACCCGCAGCATATGGAAGTTCCCAGGCTAGGGGTCTAACAGGAGCAGTAGCTGCCGGCCTTCGCCACAGCCACAGCAACGCGGGATCCGAGCCGCGTCTGCAACCTTCACCACAGCTCATGGCAACGCCGGATCCTTAACTCACTGAGCAAGGCCAGGGATCGAACCCGCAGCCTCATGGTTCTTAGTCGGATTCGTTAACCACTGAGCCACGAAGGGAACTCCCCCCTACTTCCTTCTTCTTAAGCAACCTTTTTTCCCCAAACAAAAGAAGCAAAAATTTGCTAATGAACAGCTTGGTTTTAGAACTGTTGTAAGGAGGTAATACACCACGAGCTGCGAGCTGCTCTAGCTTTGAGTGGCCCTGTGTGCCTGCAGGTACATCCCGGGGTCAGAGCCCTTGTAAGGAGGTTCCCAAACAGCTTGGCTTTCTCTGGAGCGCAGCCCAGCATACCCGCCTCCACCGGCTCACTTTTGTGGAATCTCATCTTTGGTTTTCTCCTTCCTGCTAACCTGAAAGTTGAAGCAGGGGCAGGATTAAAGGGGTTTGGCAGAATTTTAGCGTGTTTGCCAAAATGTGCTGAGTAAGCTATAGGGGCCCAGATCAGTTGTGAAGCTGAAACCCTAATCACATTCACACGGAGTTGCCTGAGAGGAGGCGGTGTCTACAGAAGGGGCGGAAGACGGAGACCAGGCTGCTGGCGTCTGGAGACCCTGCTTGGGGTGAGCCCGGAGCAAAGTATCTGGTGATAGTGATCGAGTTCAAGGTGGGTGGCTCTTGGAGTTCCCGTTGTGGCTCAGTGGTTAACGAATCCAACTAGGAACCATGAGGTTGCAGGTTCAATCCCTGGCTTTGCTCAGTGGGTTAAGGATCCGGCGTTGCCGTGAGCCGTGGTGTAGGTTGCAGATGCGGCTCGGATCCCACGTTGCTGTGGCTGTGGTGTAGGCTGGCGGCTACAGCTCATGTTAGACCCCTGGCCTGGAAACCTCCATATGCCGCGGGTGCAGCCCTAGATAACGCAAAAAGACCAAAAAAAAAAGGATAAAAGATAAAAGATGGATGGCTCTTGGGCCTGGTCCTAGAACCTCTTGGTCTCCCTTCCCGTACATGTGTGATAGGAATAATAGTATTTATTGCTTTATGGACCTGACTGAGGCTCAGATGTAGGTTTTATGTAAACAAATACTTCATGAGGAGTTTTAAAGTTTTAGGATTATGACCTGAAACATCTAAAGCAGCAGTAACTCTCAGTGTTATGCTTCCTTGGAACCCTTCACGTTTCTCTCCTATGTCACGTTCTGTGATTTGGGCTTGGGCTATTATATCGTGACTTACAAAGCTCCTAGGTCACTTGAATGGAAGGAAAGGGACCAAAGAAAGCCCAGTTAAGTACATTCTTTCCGAGCTTTACTCATGGTAGTCCACGCATTCTGCCTCGAATGGTGTTTATAGATTATGGTTTACTCCACACATTTCACATCTGGGCTGTCATGGGCTCTCCAGGTTGGCTCAGCCCCGCTGCCCTCTGACCTCACCTCTTGCTCGGTGGAGGGGTCTGGCCCCCTGGACTCTCCAGCAACCCCAGCCTCCCTTGAGGTGAATGCTGAGCTAGGGCACAACTGCCTGTTGCTACACAAGTAGGAGCTGCATTGGCCCTAGGGTGGCAGTCACCCCAAGAGGAAACGGGGTGGCTGGCCCTTTCTCTTCACTTCCAGAAGAGGTGTAAAACCCAGGCTTTCCACAACCTTGGAATTCCCATTGTGGCGCAGTGGAAACGAATCCAACTGGGAACCATGACGTTGTGGGTTTGATCCCTGGCCTTGCTCAGTGGGTTAAGGATCTGGCATTGCCATGAGTTGTGGTGTATGTTGCAAACGTGGCTCGGATCTCGCGTAGCTGTGGCTGTGGTGTAGGCTGGTAGCAACAGTCCCAATTAGACCCCTAGCCTGGGAACCTCCATATGCCGTGGGTGCGGCCCTAAAGAGACAAAAAATACACAACCTAATAGTTGAGAGCTGTGTTTTATTTGGCGGACAAAACTGAGGTCTTGAGCCCAGGACTTAGCTGTTCAGGTGGCTCTGAGGGGTTCTCCAAAGAAATAAGAGAGAAGCCAGGATATATAGGGGTTTTTGCAACAAAGACCGGGTAGTTGGAACAGCAAAAGATTTCTGTTAATGAAAAAAAGTCAAAAAAAAAAAGCCATCTGATATCTATCTGATAATCTTATCTCAGCAAACTTAGCGCTTTTCTAGGTATTGGAAGATGCAAGAGTCTGGGCTCACTGAAATCATTCCTTTGATAGGCACCTCAGTTATCTGGGGCCAGCGTCCCATGCTTTCTCATCATGCATCCTCTGGAGGTACACCACTGAGAGGTGGCCGTAATGGCTGAGGGCTTGGCGATGGGCAGCCTGTTTCCATCCTAAGTTCCCTCAGGGCGCACTCTCTGGGTGGCTGTAACGTAATGGCTTGACAGCTGCAGCATCCTTTGTTTACTGATGTGGCAGCAACCTTTCAGTTCACAGCAGCATCTGCAGGGCCTGGTAACACAGCCTGGGAGTGCACTGGAGGTTTGCCCAGGGAGAACTGGGAGATCAGGTTCATGCCCTCCCCAGATGGCCCCACGAGGCATATTTGGAAGACTTGCAACCTAGCAACCTGCTGCTTGGTTGTGAAGGTGGCAGCCAGCTTCGTATTTGTTTCTCATTCCTGGTCTTCCCTCCCGTTCAGTCTTGTTGCCCCAGGATAGCACCTCCCAATACAACCTCAGCCCGTGGTCTTGTCACAGACCCTTGCTCTCTAGAGAATCTTGCCTAAAGCACCTGTTCAGCGGCAGATTGGGTATGTGCTTCAATAACCCCAGGAACTTTTGGAGCGGGACGGCCGTCACGGGTGTCCCACTTAGATCTGGCCCAGTGTGACTCTGCACTGACAGGGAAAGCTCGCCTTTGGAGGGGCAGCGCTCAGCAGCTGCTGGATGTGTTAGATGATGGCAGGAACGAAGGCGCCCCAAGCTGTGAGCCTTGATTAAATCAAGAACTCATATCACTTGAATCAATTCTGTTTTCAGCTATGCAACCCAAATAAAATAAAATAAAATCAGTTAAAAGAGGAAGAAATTAGTCTCTCCTGTGAGTATTTTTTCCCCTTTTTTCATCATAAAATGTCCGTGATTTCTTAATTTCTGTTCAGTAGCCCTTTCATACATTTCTTTTCCCTGAGAGTATAGCTGTTCTATTTTCTTGTTGGTTTTATTGACCACTGTTGAATTGACATCTGTTTTGAGCTAATCTTCACTTCCGAAAGAAGAATGGAGGTTTTGCAATCTGTGTTCCTATGTTCAGTGGCTCAATTTATCTTGTACTGGCAGCTAGAATGAAAGTCAGATTTCAAGCACGTGCCTTCTGTGCTGGCTTCCAAGTTTGTCACTAAACTCTCATTTCTGGAATGTGCGATTACTGGGAAGCAGAACCGAAGGACTTGGGAGGTCTCCGGGTGCCACACATACAGTTGTCCAAAAGTTCCATTTTTAACTCCATTTGCTTTGAAAGTACTCGGTGTTTCAGTTAGTCTCTGTTGACTGAAAAAAAAAAAATGCACAGCCTAAAAGTTGAGAGTTACATTTTTTTCAGCAGACATTCTGAGGACTTAAGCCCCAAATGCAGCCTCTGAGATAGCTCTGAGGGTCTGCCCTGAAGAGGAGAGGGAGGAGCCGGGATCTGTAGGGGTTTCTGCAACAAAGGCCAGGTAGTCAGAACAGCAAAAGATTTCTATTAATGAAAGATAATCAGATATCTCAAGTTTAGGAATTTAATGCTAGTCTAGGTATCGGAGGATACAAGAACCTGAGCGCACTGAAATCATTCCTCTGATGTGCACTTCTCTATCTGGGGCCTGAATCCTGTGCTTTCTCATCCTGCGTCCCCCTGGATACACCACTGAGAGGTGGCTGTGTGTCTGATGGCTTGATGGTAGGCATTCTGTTTCCATCCTGAGTTCCCTCTGGGCTCACTGTCTGGGCAGCTGTAACGTGATGGCTTGATGGCTGCAACGTCCTGTGTTTACTGATGTGGCAGCAACATTTTTCACGTCTCTTTACCTCCGTTTTGCTCTTTCAGGGGACCGTAACGGTGGCACTGTTCCCCAAGGTGTCCTAGTTCAAGAGAAAAGGGTGATAATGAAACTGACAGCACTAAGGGCCCGAACCTAGCCAGTACCCAGACTGAGGCTTGAACCCACAGTTTTAAATTAGAATCACTCACCGGGTGTCTGGACTTACTGGGTTCAGTTTCTTTATGCGTGCACGCAGAAGGCATTTAGCGAGAGACAAAGTGATAGGCAAGAAATAGATTTATTAAGCCTGGATGCTTTTGAGAGATGCAAGCAGGCAGACAAGGAGGCTCTACCCCCGGATCCAGTGGGCTACAGTTTTATCATCCAAGGGGAGTGGGGGTCAGGAAAGACCGCCTCTTCCTTTTTCTTTGAGCAGTAGCTCCTGCTTAGTATCCAGTAAGGTGTGTGTTCAATTCAGCAGAAGGGCGGTCCTCAAACTCCTGTTCTTGGTCTGAATCTGATGCAGCCTCATCCCATCCCCCTCCCAACATCTCTTGCCTCTAATAGTCAAGCACGCCTGTCTCTGGAAGTTCCCTTCTTGTCTCAGTGGCTAATGATCCTAACTAGGATGCATGAGGACGCAGGTTTGATCCCTGGCCTTGATCAGTGGGTTAAGGATCTGACGTTGCCATGAGCTGTGGTGTAGGTTGCAGACACGGCTCGAATTCCGCGTTGCTGTGGCTGTGGTGTAGGCCGGCAGCTGCAGCTCCGCTTAGACCCCTAGCCTGGGAACCTCCACATGCCACGGGTGTGGCCCTAAAAAGACCAAAAAAAAAAAAAAAGTGCATTTGATGTTTGCACATTATACTTTATTATTTTCAGAAACATGTCATGTTCAACAATTTGTCTACATTTCCACTTGATGTTTTTTTCTTGAGATTTTAGAGTTCTAACCATGCTGCATATATAACCTTGTATTTCTTTTTGTTACTTGCATATCAAGCACTTTATATATTTTTATAACACTTCACCACGTAGAAATACCACAATTTATTTAAGCACTCCACTATCATTGGACATTTAGACTGTTTTCTGGGTTGTTTTTTGTTTTGTTTTGTTTTGTTTTTTGCTATTATAAATAGCATAAAAGCTTTCTGCTAAATTTAAAATTATTTCCTTGGGATCATTCACCAAAAGGAAAATTACCAGGACAAATAAGAGGTGGAAACTACAAATGTACCAACTCTTGATATATATTAGTATTTTGCTTTTCAAAATAGTTTAACCAGTTTACAGCCTCATCAGGCACAAGCAGGTACTCTCATTTGGCAGTTCTAGAAAAGATAAATGATGGCTTTCCTTAATTGTGATTATTACTAATGAGGGTGAAATCTTTTCCAAATGTTTGTGTACACGTGTGTGTGTGTGTGTGTGTGTGTGTGTGTGTGTGTGTGAGTGAAATTGCCCTTTCTCTTTTTCTCCAAAGAGTATGTAGTGTTGCTGTTATCAAGCTAATAGGTACACCATGTAAAATACAGATATAATAACCCTTTCTGTGTCATAGCTCCTATAAATATTTTTCTACTCTATTATTTGACTTACATATATTTTAAGAAGTTTTTAAATTTCTTCTTCAGAGTTTTGATAATTATTTTTTTATGTCCAGTGTGTTTATGACCTGACTTTCTTCATAATCTATTTGATATTTTTTAAGTATAAGGTAAATATTTTTCCTAAATTACTAGCAAATTACCCCAAAACAAAGACAAATCAAAATGTTGAGATATTTTGGACTTCCAGGTCTGACAGCAGAAAAACTAAGAAGAAAACAAGGATTATGGTACTTCCCGTTGTAGCACAGCAGAAATGAATCCAGCTAGGAACCATGAGCTTGCGGGTTTGATCCCTGGCCTCGCTCAGTGGGTTAAGGCATTGCCGTGAGCTGTGGTGTAGGCCGCAGATGCGGCTCAGATCCTGCGTTGCTGTGGCTGCGGTGTAGGCCGGCAGCCGTAGCTCAGATCCGACCCCTAGCCTGGGAACTTCTGTATGCCTCCAGTGCGGCCCTAAGAAGACAAAAGAAAAAGAAAAAAAATGAATAGCCAGGCAACTAGAATACAGAAATAATTCCAGCCAGGCAATAGTTTCAGTAAAGGTAAATAGACAAACTGCTTCATTTAGAAAACAAAGATTGTTGTATTTGTTTTCCTTTTTTTTTTTTTAAATATGTTTGCTGTTGTGCCAGGAGTCTTTCATTTACCTGCCTCCCATTTTTACCCCTCTCTACCCGACTCTGCCTCAAGGCCACCCTTGAGACTCTGCCTGCAGCTTCTGCTTGAGTTCAGCCAAGGGGAAACGCCAGCAGGAGAGTGGAGGGAGAAAGGAGATGTTTATGTATGAGTTATTTATTCCTCCGGCATCTCTCAGGGTCACAGCCCCACCTGCCCCTTTCCTGTAGAATATATTACCCCTGTAGGCTTAGCACGCCATCCATTACCAGCTCCCGGGAACTCCGCCATCCCTCGTGGCTGTTTTGCTCTGCTCACACCTTTGTAAATCGTCCCTTTAGTAAAGCCTCATTGGATTATCCTAGTTTAATTATGTGGCCTGCTTCCTGCTGGGACTGACTGCTATAACTGTATGTAAGAATGACATCTAAACTATGAGAAAACGTGGTATTCTTGTTTGGCTTAGTGGGTTAAGAATGCTACGTAGTGTCTGTGAGGATGCAGTTTTGACCGCTGGCCTCCTTCACTGGGTTAAGGATCTAGCAGTGCTGCAGCTGTGGCATAGGTAGTAGCTACAGCTAGAATTCAGTCCCTGGCCCAGGGGAACTTTATTTGCCACAAAAACCAAATAAAATGAGAAATCTTTGGGAGTTCCTGTCGTGGCTCAGTAGTAATGAACCCAAACAGTATCCATGAGGATGCAGTTTCAGTCCCTTGCCTTGTTCAGTGGGTTAAGGATCCAGCATTGCCTTGAGCTGCAGCTTGGATCCCACTCTGCTGTGACTGTAGTGTAGGCTGGCAGCTGCAGCTCGGATTTGACCCCTAGCCATATGCCATGGTTGTGACCCTGAAAAGACAGACAGAGACAGACAGACAGAGGAAGGAAGGGAGGGAGGGAGGAAGGAAGGAAGGAAGAAATCTTTGGAACTGGATGATAAGAATACCGCTTATCCACACAAGTGGAATACAGGCAAAGTAATGGTGAGAGAGAAATACATTGCCCTTGCCGTGTGTGTTAGAAAAGAGGCGAGACTAATGATTAATGTGCTGAGCATCCAACTTAAGATGGTAGAAAAAGACCAACAGCATAAACTCAAAGTAGAAAAAAAGGAATCTTTATTTTCTTTTATTTTCCCTATTTTTGTTTGTTGGTTTCTTTTTATGGCTGCACCTGCAGCATATGCAAGTTCCCAGACTAGGGGTCCCGATGACCCTTGGGCAACACAGACTTGAACTGTACAGGTCCACTTACACAGGAGTATTTTTTCAATAAATAAGAACTACTGTCCAATGCAATCTGTAGTTGATTGAATTACAGCAGGTGCAGGGCTGGCTGTGACGTTATACCTGGGGGTTGGTACCCTAAACTCCCGCATTGTTCAAGGGTCAACTGTATATAACTCCAGGAGTGAAAAAGAAGGTTATTATAGATCCTATATACATAGAAAGTATCACAAGAAGACATAAACAATTTTGTGGTCAAAATATGAAATACTAAGGGAAACAAACAAAAAAATGTAACAGCAAAATTGACACAGGAAGAAATAAAAATTAAAATTGTGTGATTAAAGAAATTGATTCTATAATTGAGAAGAAGGCTCAAGGCTAGATAAGAAGCACTGGCACATTGTACTGAAATTTAAATGGAAGAAATTTGATGTCAGTATTCCACAAACTCTTCCAGACAGGAGAAAAAGAGGAAGCCCGTCCTCAGTTTAATAAAGCCTGTATATCCTAGATACCAAATCTCAGCAGCATACTGTGAGAATGGAGAATTTCAGCCAGTTTCACTGGAGAACATAAATAGGAAAATTCCAGGTTCAACATTAACGAACTAAATCCAACAGTTTTTTTAAAAGTTCCTCTCTTCTTGTCTCTTTTGATTAGATAGTTTTGAATGTCCCATCTTGTTTGCTTTGTTAGCCTGTTTGTGTTATTGCTGTAGGGGCCGCATGTCACAGCTGACCTGGAGCTCATATTGCTCCGTCTTGTGCCCTGTGTGTCCTGCATTTTACTTCCGTGTACTTACACACTCTGTCTTACAGTGGTATTTTCGCTTTGAAGACAGTCTTTGTCTTTTAAAAAAAATTAAGAGAAGAAAAAAGCTACTCTTTTATATTTACCCACGTCGTCTACATTTCTGGTACTCTCTGTTCTTTCCTATAGAAAACCACCTGGTACCATATTCCTTCTGCCTGAAGAACTTCCTTTATCATTTCTTATCATACCGGCCATGAGTTTGCTCTGCTTGCATTTATTTCAAAATATCTTTATTTCAACCCATTTTTTGGTTTGTTTTTTAAAAATAGGTTTATTGTTATTTAGTGACCTATGGATTTTGACTCTGCTTAGAGGAAATCGTTGTGGTGGTGCCATGACTCCAGCTATTTTTGTTTGAATGGTTATTTTTATGGTTTATAGAATTATAGAAAAGAGTAAATTTACTGTTTATAAAAATGCTGGGTTAGCAGCATTTTTTTAAATTTCAGCGTTTTAAAAATACTATGTTTTCTTCATATTCCATTGTTTCTCATGGGGTGTGCTTACATGTACTGTGAAAACAAACATTGTTTACATCTAAGCCACCAGGTGTGCTAACGATATCATTTCCTTTCTCTAGTGTATACAGGCCAGCAAGTTTGCTGGATGCAAAATCAATAAACAGAAAGTGCATTTTCACATTCCAACATGCAGAACCTCTAATCAGATTTTCAGTGCCTTACTACTAAATATAAAAGGACCCCCACACATTTAAGACTATCCAATATTAAAACAGACATAAACTCTAGCAGAGAATAAACTTGGAAGGAAGAGGCAGTTCCAGCAGAAAAAACCAACAAAACAAAAACACAACAATAGCAACAACAACACTTCAAAAAAAACTGTAACTGGTGTTATAAAATAGAAATACCAGGTAGGGAAAAACCCAGTTCTTCTCTCCTGTTTCTTTCCTGTGGGTCTCCTTCATTGTCCTCACAGAACACTTCACTTCTGACGCTTCTCATCACCAAATACGTGGGTTTTTTTCCCTCCAACAAGCAGTTCTCTGCACCACCACCTGAGTGTCCTCCGATTTAGCTCGATCCCAGCACTACCACCTCACCTGGGGACAGTGTCGGGTCCCACGGGCTAAGGGCTCAGCCCCATGAGGCTGTCCCACACACCTATATACTTCAGATGCCAGTTGTAAGCTTGAGTTATACCTGTGTTTTTGACTGACTCCATGTGTAGATCTGAAGGATCTGACCGTCCTTGGGTTCAGTTAATTTGCTAGAGTGACTCACAGATCTCAGGGACACACTCACTTACAATCACCAGTTTATTAAAGTATGTGATAAAGGATACAGATGAGCAGACAGATGAGAGATACGTGGGCAAGGTCTGAGAGGGTCCCCAGTGCAGGTGCTTCTGTCCTTGTGCAGTTGGGGTGCATCCTCCTCCTGCGTAGATATGGTCACCCACCTAGAACCTCGCTGAACCCCATATTATTGGGATTTTATGGAGGCTTCCTCGCCTAGGCTTGATCAATGACTAAGTCCCTCCTCTAGAGAAGTGGGGAGTGGGGCTGAAAATTCCAGTCTCTAGATCATGGCTTGGCCTTTCTGGTGACCAGCCCCATCCAGGATCTATCCAGGAGCTCACTAAGTCACCTCATTAGAGTAAAAGTTGCTCCCAATACTTTATCACATAGAAATTTGTGAGGGGTTTTAGAGCCCTGTGCCAGGACCTGGGGGCTGGACCAATATCTGACTTCTTTTATCTCATAGATATCCTCAGGGATGATAGTGTTTCACTGTCAAATAAGAATAGGATGCTGATGGAGTTCCTGTTGTAGCTCAGTGGTTAACAAATCTGACTAGGAACCATAGGTTGCAGGTTCGATCCCTGGCCTTGCTCAGTGGGTTAAGGATCCGGCGTTGCCATGATCTGTGGTGTAGGTTGCAGACGCGGCTCGGATCCCGCGTTGCTGTGGCTGTGCCGAAGGCCGGCGGTTACAGCTCCTGTTAGACCCCTAGCCTGGGAACCTCCATATGCCCCGGGTGCGGCCCTAGATAAGGCAAAAAGACAAAAAAAAAAAAAAAAAAGAATAGGATGCTGCATTTTAAAAAGGAACATTGGAAGAACCAGATAAATGTCATGAGGCAAAAATCAGAAAGACCTGAGGAAAGCTCCCAGAAAATCAAATGGGACTGGGGTGGGGAGACGACAGTGAATACTGACCCAGGAAGACCTGGTGTTGGGAGAGAACTGGGAACTTGGCAGAGGATGTAGGCACGTGGAGGACGGTGTACAGACAATTCTCACGTCCCGTGTAGGAAGCATGGGACGAAATCCAGGATGCAGGAGCCGGAACACGCGTACTTACCACGGCACCGTGGCCGAGTCTGGCTGAGACGGGCAGTGGAGGAGGCGGCCGGAGCGATGACTGTTTAGTTATAACGCGCACCGCGGCCCTTGTCGTTTCAAACTTTATAATTTAATACTTTGAAAAAAACTGACACATGTTATTTTGATGGTATTTTAGTGTTCTCTGTCTAACCATGCAGGTAGTTAAGTGCTGCTTTGGGCATTGCCAAACTGCAGCTCTTTACTGAGTGTGTGTGTGTGTGTGTGTATTTCTGCGCTTCACCCAAGTAAACACTGGCACTTAGGGTACTGAGATCCTCTTTCTGAAAATACCGTCTTGAAGGATTTTTGTGGCTACGAGATAATAGAGAAGGTTTCCCCATCTGCCTGGTTTTACGTCCTGCTCTGGAAGAGTGTGTCTGTGTGTCTGTGTGTGATGGGGGTGCGGGGGGAACACGTGTATACACTTCCTTACTTTTTTTAGGCCATTTCTTTCTCTCTCTTTTTTTTTTTTTTTTTTTTTTTGTCTATTTAGGGCGGCTCTTGAAGCATATGGAAGTTCCCAGGCTAGGGGTCGAATCAGAGCTGTAGCTACTGGCCCAACCTACAGCCACAGCAATGCTAGATCCGAGCCATGTCTGTGACCTGCACCACAGCTCAGGGCAGTGCTGGATCTCAACCCACTTAGCGAGGCCAGTGATCGAACCCGCATCCTCATGGATACTGGTCGGGTTCGTTAACCACTGCACTGCGTTGGGGACTCCTAGGCCATTTCTTAAATTCTCTTCATCTTCCTACTCTCACTTGCCATAATGTGGAATTGAAGTGCACTTTTAATTATGTGTTATATTTTTTGAGTCAAAGTTGATATTTCTGTGTGTGTATAATATTTCTTGTAATGGCTTTATCGAAATAAAATTCACATACCATAAAATTTACCCTTTTAAAGCATCCTTGTATATTTTTATAAAGAGAAGGAGGTGAGCCTTTTTTTAGCCCTTCCACCCTGATATCTGTGTTAAACTTTATAAACTCTGTGAACAGGCTCGCTGAATCTCAGAAGAAAGAGGCTTCCCCTGGAGCATTAAACTGAAACATAATTTCTTGATTTTTCAGGCTTCTCTTTGTTTACTGTGTTTTGTCTAAAGAATTTCTCCCTGTGTGTTTTGAACATAGGGGTGAGGGAGAAGTAATAAATTCTTCATTGTTAATAACTTCTCTCAGGGCCAAATAAAACCCAGGAATTCCAAAAGGATTAGCTCTGAGACCTTAACCCAGCAAAACCCTTTCCACCACTTCTACCTGTTTGTCTTTCACTGTGAATTCCCCTCTCAAGGATTTTTAATGCTTAATTTAAAATGCTGGGAGGAGAAAAGCCTCCTTACTGCTGGTGCTTTCCTGTTGGACATTCAACCTTAGCCTTCCCTTAATTCTCGGTCTTTCTTTGAATAGGAATAATCCTGTTTGTTCATTACAAATTCAACTCATTGAGGGCAAATGCGGCATGGGAGATAGTGAGGGGTCAGGATAAAGCCATTTGTCAGCAGCCTCGGGGGCATCAGCCAGATCAGCCTCTGGCTCTCCCAGTCACAGCTGCCTGGGCTATGACGTCTGCAGGCAGAGGGCCAGCATTGTTGGCCCTCCGGGTTTAAGCAGGTGGATTTGCCATTCTTTCCTTTACAGTCTCAGGAATCTGATGGAGAGAAAGCCAAGGAATTTGGATTTGGACGTCTTTTAAGACCCCTTCCTGGAAATTAAGGAAGGAGTGGTACTAGCTGGGTTTCTGCAGAAGTAACCGTTTAAAAAAAAAAAAATGTACTTGGGAGTTCCCATTGTGGTACAGCGAAAACGAGTCTGACTAGGAACCATGAGGTTGTGGGTTCAATCCCTGGCCTCACTCAGTGGGTTAAAGATCTGGTGTTCCCGTGTGGTGTAGGCTGCAGACCCGGCTCAGATCTGGCATTGCTGTGACTGTGGTATAGGCCAGCAGCTGTAGCTCCTGGGAACCTCCATATACCGCAGGTGTGGTCCTAAAATTAAAAGAAAAAAAATATATATATATATATACTAAATATAGTTGATACAGTGTTGTGTTATTTTCTACTGTACAGCAAAGTGACTCAGTTATACATGTATGTATTCTTTTTCATCTTCTTTTCCGTCGTGGTTTATCACAAGATATTGAAGATAGTTCCCTGTGCTCTGCAGTAGAACCTTGCTGATTATCCGTCCTGTGTGTACTAGTTTACATCTGCTAATTCCAAACTCCCCACTCTCTTCCCCCTTGGCAACCACAAGTCTGTTCTCTATGTCTGTAAGCCTGTTTCACAGATAAAATCATTTGTGTCATAGTTTAGATTCCTCATATAAGTAATATCTTATGATGTTTGTCTTTCTCATGAAAATATCTAGGCCCATTTGCTGCAAATGGTATTATTTCATTCTTTTAAAAAAATTTTTTAATTAAAGTATCGTTGATTACAGTGTACCAATTTTTGTATTCTTTTTAATGTCTGTGTAATATTCCGTTGTAACTATGTACCACATCTTCTTTATCCGTTCATCTGTCGATGGACTTTTAAGTTGCTTCCATGTCTTGGCTGTTGTGAATAGTGCTGCTATGAACATTGGGTTGTATCTGTCTTTTCAAATGAGCGTTTTGTCTGGATATGTGCCTGGGAATGGGATTGCTGAACATGCAGAGTTAACCTTGAATAGGCATGCCAGTGCCTTGACTAGTAAATAACACGCTCTTATAAAACACCTGGTCCAAAGCAGACCAAGATTCCATGGTCTTCCGTCCTCTGGATGGCAGCTCTGTTGAGTGTGGACTGGACCTCTGGTCTGGTGTAGCCCTGAATTGTTCTTCTGCGTCTTCCTTGCTTCTTCCACCCATGTGTCTCACCTCCTCAAAGCTCGGAAGGCTCTGGGCGTGGTAGATGTGGTGCGAGCTGGCCAGGGGACCTGGTGCTGGTGTGGGCTGGACACTCCACCTGGTGTGGGCTGTGGATAAGTGTTGACTTAGCGTGAAGGGGGATCACCCTGAAGCCTAGAGCCCAGCGCCGCGTGTTCCCGTGTGTCTCTGCATCAGTCTGCGATGCCAAGTCACTGGTATCTCATCCTTCTGACCAGCTCCAGCTGGGACTGCGGGTTGGGGGCCAGACAGTGTACCAGGTGGGATTCTTCCAAGGGCACCGCGTGTCCCAGGTGCGCGGTGGTCTCACTTGGCTGTGGAGCCTCATGAGATGCCAAACTCCATAGAGAGGTTATTTAGCCCTCTAACCTCATTATGGGTCAAGACCCTTCTCGGGGTTGTGTTCTCTTTGTGGAGTCTACCATGGAGAAAGCAGTTCAGATGCAGCAAGTGATATTTTTGGCAAATTTGTGTGTTTTTAATATATTTTAATTTGTTTATCTTTGGCTACACCCATGACACGCAGAAGTTCCCAGGCCAGGGATCAAACCTGCACCACAGCAGTAACCAGAGTCATAGCAGTGACAGCACTGGATCCTTAACCCTCTGAGCCACAAGAGAACTTTGCAAATTCATGTATAAAAGCAAAAATGAAAAGGAGTGTAAAATAGATAACCAACAAAGACCTACTGTATAGCACAGGGAACTCTAGTCAATATTCTGTAATAACCTATATGGGGAAAGTATCTGAAAAAGAATGAATGTGTGTTTATGTATCACTTTGCATACACTTGAAACTAACACAGCATTGTAAAGCAACTATACTCCATTTTTTTAATGAAAACAATTTTAAAAATAAGGAAACTGGAACATATATCCTAGTATAACCTATTATGAGAGATTGGTTAAGTAAATGCTTATATTCATGCAGTGAAATATTTTGCTAACAAAGAATTATATTTTAAGATATTAATGTACTAATTTAGCAAACATTTATTGGGCACGCATATCAGAAACTTGCCACACACTGAGGCCAGTGAGCCAAATAAAAAAGGCACATTCCTGCCCGTGTGACACCTCTGGCCTGATGAAGGGGAGAAGACAATAGATAAGTAAAGAA
The DNA here is from genome assembly GCA_004024745.2 of Catagonus wagneri. Lineage (NCBI taxonomy): Eukaryota > Metazoa > Chordata > Mammalia > Artiodactyla > Tayassuidae > Catagonus > Catagonus wagneri. The sequence goes on along the minus strand of PVHT021183530.1, from coordinate 13,222,530 downwards.
ATGATTTCTAGATGTGGTTAACATGATATTATGCTGAGTTGGGAAGAAGGGGAAATCAGTATCCTGTGTAATTTCAACTATGTAAAGAATAAACACATGTAGAAAATAGCCAAAAAGAGAATAGGCCAGACTAGTTAGAGGTGATTTTTATTTTCTTCTTTATTTGTTCCAGTATTGAACAATCATCCCTCTTTTATAACTAGGAAAAATAACTTCAAAAGAGAATTGCACTTCAAATTGTGCCATATACTGGAATACTTATTTTCATGTCTAGTGAAGGCAGAATCTCCCTTGATAGAAGTGAAAAGAGCATGCTCACCTTTAAATACAAGAAGAAGGAGGGAAATGTCGCCAAAATCACCATAGTCTGAACCTTGCCCCCAGGTCAAGTTTTCCTCGCAGAACCTACTAGCAAAGGGGAGGTCTCCTCCCGCAGGCCACCCCAGCCTCCTTTTTCTTGTGCTTCTAACTCACCAGCACCACACCTGGCCCCTCGGAGGCCCTTGAAGATCTCTTTTGCAGATGGAAACGAGGAACAGAAATTTAAAGCAAGTGTGAGCAGCATGTCTTCTTGGTCCACTTGTGTTTGGTGCAGGTGTGGCACAGGTGCGCTTTTATGCATCTTTGAAGTTTCATCGCTTGTGCCTGGCCAGTATTTTTGATAGATTTCTGAGTTTACAAGTTGAATCCAATTTGATCACATTAAAAAAGCATCAAGCTCTTAATCATCTGAAAGATGCTCACCTTCCCATGTCAATAAGAGAAATGCAGAGTAAACTCTGAGTTTCCAGGTTGTCTGTCCGTTGGCTGTGAGGAAGCAGGCAGGTTGCTGTGCTACTGGTAGGAGCATGAAGTGACCAGACCCCGTGGAGAGCAACTTGGTTATTGACAAATGACAAGTTCACATTCTCTTTGATCCCCCGCCTCCCCATTCTACTTTTAGGAATGCAAACTACAGATATACTTACACGTGTAGAAATGATATGCACCTTAGATTGTGTTTAACGAACACTGTAACAGCTCCTATAGGATAGTCACTGTTCTAAATGTCTTACCATCAATAAACTCATTTAATCCCCCAAGCAACTCTATGAGGTAGATGTTATTATCATTATTATTATTATCGCCACTTTACAGATGAGGAAACTGAACAGAGAGATTCAGTAATTTGCTCAAGGCCACAGGGCTAGTAGGTGGCAGAGCCAGAATTGAAGCCCAGAACGTGCAGCACCAGGGTCCTTGCTCTGACACGCTCAACAAGTCCCTCCTCGTGTGACAAAGTTGAAGCACTGTTTGTAATTGCAAACATTTGGTTGCCGGTGGCTCAGCAGGTTAAGGATATGATATTGACCCTGCAATGGCTCAGGTCGCTGCTGTGATTCAGGTTTAATCCCTCCCCTAGGAACCCTGGACAGGTGAGGGTAAAAAAAAAAAAAGGAAACTATTTATTTATTTATTTATTTTTAGGGCTGCATCTGCGGCATATGGAGGTTCCCAGGCTAGGGGTCGTATCGGAGCTATAGCCACTGGCCACAGCCACAGCAATTTGGGATCTGAGCCGCATCTGCGACCTACACCACAGCTCAGGGCAACGCCAGATCTTTAACCCACTGAGCAAGGCCAGGGGTCGAACCTGCATCCTCACGGATGCTAGTCAGATTCATTTCTGCTGAGCCATGACTGGAACTCCAGAAAATAATTTCAGTGCCTGTCAAGGGACCGGGGAGGGTGTGGCTTGCTAAGTAAGTGTTGCCACACTTCTCTAATGCAGTGATGGAAATAGCACCAAGATGCATTTTCACGGGAAAAGCAAGGTGCACAAGATGTATTGATAGAGGATGGGGCAGAATAGTGTTCATATTTGCTTGGATAAGAATAAACCACCTCCAGAAAGGTGCACGAGAAACAGGTAAGGGACCTGTCCCGGGAGAGAGGTGGTGGCCAGGGAAAGGAGCTAGAGGGGGCCTTCGTTGTATTCCCGCTTATACTTTAAGCTTTTGAGCCATTCATATTTGTTTATTATTCAGAAATGTGAATCAAAAGCCCTGAGTACCACAGCCTTTTCATGTTTCTTCCTTGACTTTAGAACCACTTTGTTTATAGATTATTAAACTAAAATTTTAAAATCTCATATATGTGGAAAGTAATGCATAACATCATTAAAAAAAAAAAAAAAAGCAGTCCACAAAGGAAAACAATAAAAATGAAGTCTCTCTTCCATTCCCAAATCCTAGCCTCCTCTCCTGCCCCCTCCTGTAAGACAGAGCCCCTGCTGCTGATTTCTTGGCATTTTTTTTCTATTTTCCGTTTTATTGAGATATAATGGCATGTTGCACTGATAAATGTGAGTGTGCAGCGTAATGACTTACACTGAAGTGACTGCCACAGAGAGTTAACATCCATCGTCTCGTGTAGACACACAAACAAAAAGGAAAAAAAAAAGGTTTTTTTTTTTTCCTTGTGATGAGAACGCAGGAGCTCCTCCTCCCTCGGTTTCTTGGAATTGCCGCTCCCTGTCCCCGCACACGCACACGGAGTGCGCGCTGATCCTGAACTGGAGCAGCCCCTCTTGCTTGTCCTAGCCAAATTCTCTCCGAAAATAAGAATCTAATTTTAGTCACCAGGGCTTTGGTGGGTGTTTCTGGAGACATTACAGAGGGCTGAAATAAATCTCGACTCAAATGATAGCTCGCAGAGCCCTTGTTCCTGCCGTGGGGCTCTTAGGCTTCCCGCTTAATCACAGCTCATCACTCAGCAGCCGAAATGCCCAGAGCCTTTGTGGTTTTGAAATGTAGCTTTGATTTGATCCTCAGGAGTGAGAATGGATGATGATTCATAGCCAGGCCCTGTGGTTCCTGCACCCGCGCCCCCGTGCGAAGCACTTCTTGTGTTGGCTTCGCTGAGCGGCCCGAGTTCGGAAAGTGTTAAGGAAGTGGCCAAGGAATGTCTATAGGAACCAGGCCCTTTGGGAAACTGCGTCCTGAAAGACAGCCAGGACCCCCAATCTTGGCCAGGCTAGGAGGGGCCCAAACAATATAGGGCCTGACTTGGGGGCTTTGGGGACTTCAGGTTTTGGGGACCTGGGACCTTTGTTGGCTAGGACAATGGCTAAAAAGAAACTGTGCTGCTCTGTGCCATGCTGCGTGACAGAAGCACAGACGCCGTGTAGAACAAATAGCGCTGGAGTTGGCCTGATGAGCGGCGGGCCAGTCTTGCCTCATTGCCCACATGCCACCTAGGACGGGATAGGCTCGGGCCTCACACAGGCTGAGGGCAATGCGTACAGGCAGGACCCCACTTCCCCGTTCTAGGATTTGGGGAGCCCGAGATTCCTGGAGTTAGAACAAAAGCGGAAGTTATATGGTAGAGCTGCGTACGTTGCAAAAATAGCACAGAGACAGCAGCCTAAAAACAGGCGGCCTCCGTTCAGAGAAGAGTCAGCAGAAGTGACACTAAAATCAGAAATAAAGAGCAAGGAGTCCGAGCAGTATCCCCTTGCCTAAAGGGGTCTGATGGCTAAGAAACCCGATGACAGAAAGTGAGGAGGGAGCAGGGGTCTTCCCTGGCAGCTGGCATGCAGCTGGCAGACACACGTCCTCAGCTGGGGGCCAGTCACTGAGTTCCCCCAAAGTGGCTTGCAGCTGCGTAACCGTGTGGGGCTGATCTGCTTCTCAGTCAACACTGAGGGGCTGGAGCAGGTCGCACTGGCCCTCAGCCCCTCAGCTGCATGGCAATGACAGCATTACCTCCCTGACAGGCTCACACAGCTCTGAACGCTGGCCTCACCATGGCGAGAAAGGGGAGCCAGCCCGTGGTCACATCTGACTCTGCCTCTTGTGTGTTTTATTGTGTCAAGGATCTTGCCTGGAGATTGCAGGCCAGGTTCCCCCCTGCTGTTTCCCCCTAAGGAGACCTAGCAGTACGGGTCACACTCCCATGTGGAGGTGGTAGGTGCCGGGTCCCCCTGCCCCCCGCTCCCCTGTGTAGCTGAGTACTCTCTCCTGAGCCGCTCTCCTCCCGGGCCCATCTCTCCTCCCCTTAGACAGCACCTTGCATCTGTACCATTCGTCCCCCTGTCCCCAAGGCTGTTGGCCCCACGCCCAGCCTCTGTGAACAGCTGGGTTTGCACCACCACTGCCGTCCACCAAACTTGCCTGAGTGTCTTGGGCTAGCTGGGGAGGAAAGAGACGGAGACCAGCCTTCCCGTGACCCAGGGTTGGGCATCAAATAGCAGGACTCCTCGGTGTAAGCCAGTTAGCACATTTGGGGACACAGGGGACAAGGCTCAGGGCCAGGTCCAGCCCCAATTCCACCCACTGAATGTTCTAAGACAGGAAGGAGGCTGCTGCCCATCAGGGGGCTGGGTGCCCGTCTCGGGAGGCTGGTGGGAGACAGGGGACAAAGAGTGGGGCCCGGGCCAGAGGTGTGCCCTGATCCCCAGGTGACTAGGAAGGGAAGGTGGTGGGCTCAGAGCCCTGCTGTAGGGGGAGGGCTTGGGAGCCTGAGCCTGGCAGCACCTGGCACTTCTGCGGTGACAGAGGCTTTTGGCCAGAACACATCAGTGACTTCCGAGGGAGGCTCTAAACTGTTGGGTGACTCCGGGTCTGGTGCTTTCCAGGGAAATTGAAAGAATGGAGCCTTATCCTGTACGGCACGGCCGAGCACCCCTACAACACCTTCAGCTCCCATCAGTCACGTTCCAGGATGCTGGAACTCTCTGCCTCGGAGCTGGAGCCGCCCAAGGCCGCCCTCTCACTGTCCCAGCCCGACCTTCCTGAGGACGAAGAGGACTACACAGGTAACGGACCTGAGACCAGGGAGGAGACCTTGCTTTTGCAGTGTAGCTCTTATAATGTGGGCTGTTCCCGGCGGAAGGTGGGGGTTAGGGTCGCAGGTCTTCCTCTTTTAATGATGGTAATTTGCACTCACAGCTCCTTCCTCCCACGGCTCTCCTAATATTTTACAGACCAGTAAGTATGCTTCAAACCAGTAAGTACTCTCCAACCTTCCAGGCCGGGGAAATAAATGTTCCTTATGCCCAACCAGAATGGGGACTTGCCCCCTGGCTAATGAGACTCCTTCAGGGGGGTCCCCTTTTTCCTCAGGGGGGCCCCCGGCTCGCATCTCTGCCTCCTGACCCTCTCCCAAGTCCATCCACTTTCAGTCCTTGTAGCCAGAATAGGGGAAGGACCCAGGATGACTGGGTCGAACGAGCATCATCAGGAGCGGCTGGCAGTGGCGATCTTGACCGGCCCGAGGGCTGGGAGAACGACCCACCACAGGGTCTCCGGCCCTGGCGTCAATGGACACTGATGCGACACTATGCAACTCAAGCATCTCACAGGAGATAAAAATGCCTGTTGCAAATCCTGTTTCTCCAGCTGCCCCGCGGCCAGGTGGCCCCTGGCTCTGGGCCTCCAGCTCTCCATGCTGGGAGCCGGGGCAGCGGGGAAAGGCCTTAGACCTTGGGCGCTGTCTTGGTCAGCACACTAGTGGTTTCCGAGAAACAGAGCCTTTCTGGTTGGGCATATTTTCCTTAGCGAGCTATTACGCTACTTGAGAAATGATGGGTGAGATCTAAGAGTATTGATGCTTTGAGTTATCTAATAGCTTCTGGGGGCAAAAAAAGTAACAAAATGGAGAAATCCACCAATACATATCAAGCATAAATTATGGCCGATTCAATTTTAAATTTCTTCTACCATCCCTTTAAAATGGAGCATTGAATTATGTATGGACTAATCTGCTCTGTTTCCCCCTGTGATTTATAAACTGTGGCAAGATTCAGTAATTATTAATAAGGGACTGATCTTTTTTCCTTAAAATCTGCGACTGACTCTAACCTCACCCTATCCTGCAATCTCCCTGTGAGAATGTTCTGCAGCCCAGGCCGCTCGGTCCTTCCTGAGCTCATCCTAGGTGGTTTGAGGGGGTCTCTCTGGGATTAAATGTGTTCCTGACACCCGGGGGAATTCTCTGTAAGTCTCTGGGGCAAGTGGAGCAGGCGCACTGCACACCACGGAAGAACCAGGGATGGGAAAGAGCAAGAGGGTAAGAGGAGGCTTCCCAGGGCGGGTGGGAGAGGAGCAGCCACAGGCACGGTCAAGAGCATGTGCGATGAGCGTCTCGTGTGCCCCGGGGTCACCACCCTCTCGTCACAGACAAACAAGCCCAGATACAGAGGTCTAGGGAGGAGGGGGCTGGGGGTGATTTTGAGGCAGGGTCATGATTTTTGATGTTACACAAAGTTGGCATTGATGCGGGATTTTTTTTTTTTTTTTTTTTTTTTTTTTTTTTTTTT
>PVHT021183530.1:13186135-13216129 GCA_004024745.2 Catagonus wagneri | reverse complement strand
CCGAATCGTTAACCCACTGAATGATGCCAGGGATCGAACCCGCAACCTCATGGTTCCTAGTTGGATTCGTTAACTGCCGTGCCACGACGGCAACTCCCCGATACGGGATTTTTGATGCTCCCGCGAGGTGGGAGCTGACAGAGGTGGCTGGGTACCAGGGACCTGGTCACGAGCAGATGGCACATGGAGGGCACTGGGCCCAGTCCCCGGGCCTGCCAGCAGGGGCGCCGGGCAGTACTGTATTGGGGGCAGACAGGCGGATGGCCAGCCCTCCCTGGGACAAGAAGTAAAGGGAGGGAGGTGCCTTGGGGCATGGACGGTAGGCCTCCCAGGACAGAGAGGGAGCAGGGCTCCCGTGGGAGGTGTCAGGCCCCTCATCAGGGCAGCTGCCCTGTCAAGGAGGCAGCTGTGAGGTGGACGGGGGCAGGTGACATCCTCAGCCAGTGTTGCTCCCTGGGAGTGGAGCTGGGCAGGTGGCCAGAGGCCGAAAAGGTGGAAGGCTAAGGTCATGGTGGAGTCCGGGGCTCCTGAAGTTAATGAGAGTATGGAAATCCGACCTGAGACTGGGAGGGCACCTCTCTGCTCACCAGGTGGGGCCGAAGCGTTAGGTAAGGTGCCCCAGTCACACACCATCAGGAAGGAGGCCGGACCTGCGATGAGAGGGCTCTCAGTGCAGACACCTGTATTCCTGCACCCGCCTCAGCCTCACAGGGACACAGAGGTTCCAGCTGGAGCGCTTTTCTCAGATGCATGACTAGTGAAAAAGGCAGTGTTCCTTCCTGTCTTCCTTTAGGAGCTGGTCTAAGCCCACGAGGACAAAACCCAGCCAGAACTCCCCAGCTGCTTTCTGATGCGTGTTAGCACGGTGTTTTATTCTAGATTTGCTCCACGAAGGATTCAAGGTGGAGTTTCCAAATACGCCTGTGTCTTTCTCACACCCTGTAGAGAGGGTCAGTTGTTCACCCGCTGGTTCAGCATAAGACCCCTGCTCCCCTTGTAGCTGGAGCCCTGAGAAGTGAGACAAGAAGGCAGCGCGTCTCAGGGATGTGTGGGCTCATTGAGAAGAAAAGGAGACAAAGTATAAGGTCGATGAATAGCATATGCTCTCCCACAGAGTGAGTTAAACACCCCCTCATTCTCGGGAGTGATGGAGAAGCTGGGACAGGATGGCCAACCAGGATGATTTAATTTAAAAATGTTTCGTGGCACAGGAGTTCCTGTGGTGGCGCAGCAGAAACGAATCCAACTAAGAACCACGAGGCTGCAGGTTCGACCCGGGCCTCGCTCAGTGGTTAAGGATCCAGCATTGCCGTGAGCTGTGGTGTAGGCTACAGACACGGCTTGGATCCAGCGTTGCCGTGGCTGTGGTATAGGTTGGCAGCTGAAGCTCCGATCCGACCCCTAGCCTGGGAACCTCCATATGCTACGGGTGCAGCCCTAAAAAGAAAGGAAAAAAAAAGGGAAGAATGTTTCATGCCAGAGATGAGTATTGATACTGGGCTTTTGTTCAGTGTTATTGAAGTACAGTTGATTTTTGCAGTGTTGTGTTAACGTCTTCTGTATAGCAAAGTGACTTAGCCATACACACACACACTCTTGTTCCTATTCTTTCCCGTGATGGTTTTTCACGGCTTATTGAATGGTGACCCCTGTGCTACGCAGTAGGCCCTTGTTGTCTGTCCATCTTCTACATAGTAGTTTGCCTCTGTTCATCCCCAGGTCGCCACTGGCCTTTCGATAATCCAAGTAGAGAGCTGTACGGAGGGGGGTGCTTGCAGACATGAACCCCAGCACCCCGCATGGGTGGGGTCTTCCCAAGCTCTCTGGTGCGGGGCTGGATGTGACTGTTACCTAGATGCCTGTCAGGGTTCTGCTGCCCTTGCTGTTGGGCGGTCCTGGGTCTTGCCGGGGGCTTCCCGCCCGGTTCTTGACAAGTCTCTCCGCCGCAGGGAGGCTTGGAGGGAGGGGCGTCAGAACATTCAATGTGTGGATAGTGTGACACCTGCGCTTTCCCAGTTTTCATCCCCTTTCCCTTCACCCTTCTCCCGCCACCCCCTAGCCACTAAGCAGGTATTTATCAAGCACCTGTCCTGGGCCAGACGCTTTTCCGGGTGCTGGGAGGTTGGCAGTGAATACGCGAGACCAAAGCCTGCCAGCGTGGAGCTTTGTCTCCTGTGCTGGGAAAGAGGGAGGAACGTGGTCTGTCTCCTCCCTGCGCCCCCCCCCCATCTCCTGAAAGTTGAGGAAACTTCATTTTCTCAATTGAGACAGCCCTGCCTTGGGGAGAGGTGGCCATAATGGAGAGAGGTCGTCAGGCCGGCTTGGAAGGAGGCTGGACCCGAGTGCCAGGCCTGTGTCCCAGGGCACGGGGCCCCACGAAGAAGGATTGCTGAGGAGGTCCCCACAGGTGATCAGGGCTGAGGTGGGCAAGAATCAGATCAAGTGAGAACTGAGGCCAGAATCTAACAGCGGTCTGGGGCTGGGGAAGGGGTGGGGTGCCTTGTGCTAGAACTCGGCCTCCGGTGCCCTCCCCGCCCCGGACCTGGGGGAGCAGCGCACGGCTTTGAAAGGAGTTCCCGGTAGGACCCACAATGCAAGCTTTGGAAATGTCAACAACGGTAAACCTTCCCGGAGGGAAGCAAAATACAGCGAGTCTAACCCTAGGAAGGTCTGAAGGCCCTTTAAGGACGAATGAAGAGGGCTTTGTGCCCTCGGCAAAGACTCATTGTGGACAGCAGAGAATGGGGACTTTTGTCTTGCCCTCTCGTCCCCATGAAATGCTGGTGGCCAGCAAATCACCTCCTCTTTACTTCTGAACTCACTCCCCACCCTTCCCAACAGCTAAAACCTTGTAGAAGGTTGTTTTTTCTTCCAAAGACTCAGAAGCCCTCAGAATGCCCCCCCCCGGGCTCCTCCCCACATGGGGAAGCTTTCTGGAGCCGTGTCCAAAGGAGGAACGGGATGGGGGACACTGGAGACAGGAGTCCCACTACAGTGCCGGCCTGGTCCCCCAGGTTAGGACACCTGTGGATAGGCTTTCCCCAGGTCCCTGAGGACAAGGGCCCATCAAACTGGGCTCTTCCCTGTGGTGCAGGTGGAGGGGAGACCTGGGGGTCCCCACGCTCCTGCGTTTTTCTCCGTCACTTTGACAACGACACACAGGCTCCCAGAGTTAGAATTTGGGGATCGAGGGAAGACAGGGGTGGCCCACCGCTGAGGCTGAGAGAGAGAGGGGAGCCGAAAAGGGTTCAGTTCCCACCCCGCCCAGACCCACCCCCCGGACACAGAAACCCGTCCTGACTCCATTAACACACGTGTGGGATGTGGCAGTTTCTCTTCCAGCCTCTCCTGCTTACTTCCATCAGAGCAGCACTGCTTGGTGGCGGCTTCCTTAACGCCCTCAAGCCCTCATCTCCCCAAATTGCATTGCGTCATTCTTCTCCATGGAAATCAGGGTTGGCGGCTGGCCCAGCATCATGACTCTGGTGCAGAAGATGACACTGAGTGAAGCCATTGCCCGTCCCCCCCGCCCCCATGCTGTGGCCGCTCTTCTAGAATCTCACAGTGCCCCTCTTCCCACCAGTCTGGGTCCCCCTGCTGCCACCCGCTGTGCTGCTTGTTCTTAGGCCCCCCCCATCCCGAGTCATCAGACCTTCTGACACTGGAGCCCCGAGCCAGGCTCAGCTCTCAGCTGAGGCAGATCCCTGTCGGGGGAGTACGGGGGTGCTCTGGCCCTGGGGTCTGCCTCTCCGGCCCCAGCAGGGCCCTGGCAGGCCACGAGACCTAGACACGGAGTCCTAGGGCACTGGACCTGACTGAGAAAGCGTCTCTGTAGGTGAAAGGAAATGTTTGTTTCTTTAAGGTGTGTGCCATCCGGAGTGTGGTGACAAAGGCTGTGATGGCCCCAATGCAGACCAGTGCTTGAACTGTGTCCACTTCAGCCTGGGGAGCGTCAAGACCAGCAGGTAAAGGACCGGGCTGCACCTGCATGGCCGCAAGACCCCCCAGCGTACTGCTAAGCAGCCAAGCTGTGTTCTTTGCCCCCACAGCCCAGCGCCCTACTTAAGAATTAACTAGACACCTGGAAAACAAATCACACTGAGGGTCACTTCTTTGGAGTTTTATGTTTAATATCCTTTTTTTTTCATCACACAAGTAGTTCATGACCCTGACAGAGAAATCAGAGGCTGTGACACTGTGGGTCTTGTGCTTATAAACTTCTTTCCATTTTGTTAATCAATAATGGGTCTTAATTGAGCCTGCCGACCACTTGGGACCAGCTAACATAGTCCAGTGTCTGTACAGTTGGCCATGAACAAGGCCCCCATCCACGAGTGTGGAGCACATACCCTCTGGAGCTCTCGTAGGGGTGCATGCAGTGGGGACTCTCGCTGTGTCCTCAGGGCCCAGGCACAGCCACACTCACCTTGCGCTGTGAAAGACGTTTGTCCTGCTGGCTTGACTCATGGTCTGGAGACCTGCTCACTGCCTGTGAGCTTGATGGGTGGGGATTCGCCGGAGCTAAAACTCCCAAAAGTCCTGTCCCATCATGGTGTTGCCCACGGCAGCCAAGCACAGCCTGGGAGTGGCCCGCCTGTCTTGGGGAAACTTTGGGGCTTTGGGGGTTTTTTTGTCCTCTTGCCTTTTTCTAGGGCCGCACCCGCGGCATGTGGAGGTTCCCAGGCTAGGGGTCTAATTGGAGCTGTAGCCACCAGCCTTCGCCGCAGCCACAGCAACACGGGATCCGAGCCGCGTCTGCAACCTACACCACAGAGCGAGGCCAGGGATCGAACCTGCAACCTCATGGTTCCTAGTCGGGTTCGTTAACCACTGAGCCACGACGGGAACTCCTGTCTTAGGGAAATTTTGAAAGGGAAAGAGTCCCAGGTTCCCCGCCAAGTTCTCAACCCTCTCCTGCATCAGGATTGTCCCCTGGGCATTGATGGTTTAACCTCCGCCCCGGGGCCCTGGTTTCCTCAGGGGTCCTGCCGGGGTTTCCTCAGGAGGCAGCTGAGGTTTGTCTCCGGCAGCTGCCCCGCCTGGCCTGGCCCCGCTGTGCTTGCGGCAAGCGTGCATCCGGGGCTCAGCTGGAAAGGCCGTCTCCCCGTCTCCCCCCCACAGGAAGTGCGTGAGCACGTGCCCCTTGGGCTACTTTGGGGACACAGCAGCACGACGCTGTCGCCGGTGCCACAAAGGGTGTGAGACATGCTCGGGCCGGAGCGCAACCCAGTGCCTGTCCTGTCGCCGGGGCTTCTACCACCATCAGGAGATGAGCACCTGTGTGACCCTCTGTCCGGCTGGGTTCTATGCTGATGAAAGTAAGTGAGTGGCCCCGGGCCTAGACGCACTGAGTCAGCCCCTCTCTGGGCTGGGGTCCCTTCTGGGAGAATTTGCCCGGCCCTCTGCCGTCTGTGTTCTGTGTCCTGAGAATGGAACCTTAATGGGAGAGGTGGAGAAATCCACGTCCTGGGACCCTGGTAGCGGAAAGCAGTTCACACACGCACCTGGTCAGGGGGGTTCAGGGCGATGCTGGGATGGAGCCCTTCGGAGCCCAGGAATGTCATGCGTCTGTAAGGAGGGGGCTCTCGGGCCCAGACTGATTTCAGACTTCCAAGAAGAAAGGCTCCCGGGCTGCCCCGCAGTTTTTCCTGGAGCAGTGGATGTGTACCCTGGCCGGGGTGCAGGGACCTGGTGCTGGCTTATGGCTTGGGTGATTGAGAGTGCATGAAAGCCCCTTCCAGGAAGAGCCAAGGAGCTGAAACGGAGGTTCAAGGATAGAGAGTTTGGCGGGTCTCCATGAATCCGAAGAGGAGCTGCTGCCAGCGTAACTGGGCCCATGAAGACGGGATTGGTCTTAGTGCCCTTGACACAGGGACCACATTCCCAGGAGGTGGGCGGTGCTTTCCTCGCCTTGCAGATGGGGAGGCGAAGCTGAGTGAGGGCCGGGGCCACAGCAAGTAGTGGCCCAGGCAGTACTTGAACTCAGAGCCGTGCAGCCCACTGTCCTGCCGTGCCACTTCCCAGGAAGGAGCGGGGGGCAGGGGGGTGGGCTCCGGGGCCAGGACCCCAGGCCAGCATCTCACCACTCACCTCATTCTAGACGAGGCAAAAGAGAAGGTTTGAATTAAACTGATGGACGGTTCTTAGATGAGTTAAAAGAAGCCACTGTGTTACTGGCTGTCGAGCAGGGACAGGCCTTCCCAGAACTGGTCTCTGGACCTGCATCCTACGAGAGGGGTCCCATCACAGCACTGCCCTTACTCCCATGTGGGAGGAGCCAGGGAGTATGTCTTTAAAGAAAGACATAGAAAACCATTGAATTATCGCTCTCCCTAAGGGGGATGCAAATAAGACTCGTGCAAGATGTGTTTCACAGGCTTTGCAAACACCTCCCCTGGGCAGCAACCAGACCTGTGGAGGCTCCTTCATCTCCACCGCCCGCCGCTCCCCCTGGGGGAGGATAAGCCACCGTGGTCACCCCCACATGCCCTCCCTGAGCCCCTGCAATGTGTGTACTGCCTGCAGGGCTCCAAAGAGGAGGCAGAGTGCAGGGTGGCACTGACGAGTGTCAGATGAGTGGCCTGGATAATTGCTGAAGCCATGCAGGCGGAGCTGAGACCAGGGCTCCCCCCAGCTCCCCCCGCCGAGGGCTGGTGGGCGTCATGGATTTGTGTCGGTGGACAAACTGGCCAGTGATCAGTAAAGACACTCATGAAGGCCCTGGAGTGGGGGGTGGATCAGCACTGCCCCTGAGTAAGCTGTTCTCCCCCTGCCCCAGAGGCTGGCTTCAGCCCCTGGGGAATAAGCAGGACCAGAGCTTGTCTCCTCTGAAAAGGGCCCACCTCCACGCCTTGGGACTGTGTGAGGACTTTAGTCGCCTCCAGAAAGGAGGTGCAAGGGCTGTGAACGCACACGTGGGCATGTGGTCTCCGCGTGCCTCTGGCGGTTCTGTTACCACATCACCCGTCGGGGTTGAGACGGACGCTGCTAACAGCTGTTGCATCAACCCTGCTTTCAAACACCAGAGACTCATTTTTCCCGAGTGTGATCCCTGTCCATTCTGTTCCCCCTCTTCTTTTCCTCGTCTTGTTTTTCTCCAGGTCAGAAAAACTGCCTTAAATGCCACCCAAGCTGTAAAAAGTGTGTTGATGAGCCAGAGAAATGTACTGTCTGTAAAGAAGGCTTCAGGTAGGCCCTTCCCTTCAAACTGAAAGCGTGGTCGTGTGTATATGCTGCTTTTAGTTTCTGTAAAGTATTTGCTGCTTTTTCCTAAAAGCCAAAATTGCAAAGGCCCAAAGCCTTTCAGGGTAAAGGTTCCAAGTCAAAATCGGATTTCCGCTTAGAGATTGGTGTTTAAGACAGAAAGTCAGAGGATGAGGAAAAGCTCTACATTTTATATCACGTTTGGAGAATTGGTAAAGTGAGAGTTGATTGTCTCATAGAAAGTAGGGCTGGTGCCCAGAAAGGCCAGGAATTCCTTCTTAGGCACCAGTAGCCCCACCCGCCCAGGTTCCCTCCTAGTCTGGATGGGGCTGAGGGGGCGCACCGGGAAGCCCGTATTGCTGTCGTTACCCTGTCCTCTCTGCTTTCCCAGCTTTCACGTCCCTTCCAGGTGGGGAGCTTGCTCCTGGAGACTGTGGATCCCTGCTTCACCTTGTTCCACCAGGCTCAGCACATGTCTTCTTTAAAAACGTGTTACTGGGGGAGTTCCCTTCGTGGCTCAGCAGTTAACGAACCCAACTAGGATCCATGAGGATGCGGGTTCGATCCCTGGCCTTGCTCAGTACGTTAAGGATCCGGCGTTGCCGTGAGCTGTGGTGTAGGTCGCAGACACGGCTTGGATCCCGCGTTGCTGTGGCTGTGGCGAAGGCCAGCAGCGGCAGTTCCGTTTCGACCTGTGGCCTGGGAACTTCCATATGCTGCAGGTGCAACCCTAAAAAGCAAAAAAAAAAAGTTACTACGTTAATGATTTTTACCAGAATATTTTGAAATGCTGGTCTAGTCCATCGAATGCCACCAAATATACATCACTTGTTCCTTAAAGTTACTGTTGAGAAGCTTAGAAAACATTGTTCAAAATTGTGCCGTGTGTCCTCCCACGATCTAGTCTAGAACCAGGATCTGCATTTTAAGGAAGAAAAAGAAGGGTCAGCAAAGGCAGCGTTTCTCCCTCCACAGTGAGCCTGGGATGGGAAGGCGTCACTGTCACCAGGGCCCTTGTCAGAATGGAGGTGCTGACCCAGAAGCTCTGCGACTCTGAATTTCTAGCAGGCCCCAGTTGAGGCTGCTCTGATCCCCCAGGCCCAGCCTCCCTTCCACCCAAATGCTGCTGAGACTGAAATTCACTCACAGGGTTGAATTCTTTTGGCGTGAGGAGCAAAAGAAGAAAACGAAAGCATTTTATTCAGCTGCACTCATCAGCGCTGCCTCATTTAATCTTCATAGCAGCCTCTGACGTTCATGTCGTTCTTGCTCTTCATATATTAGTAACGGGGAGAGGAATAATTTTCAGGGGCGGCGTGATGTAGCTGCCCCGCTGCAGCTCCCCGAACCTGCCCCCTATCCGGGCCAGGGGAGCAGAGAGGGGAGTGTCTACTGCCTGGGCTCCTGGGAGTCGGGGAAGCAAGCAGAACAAGCCCCAGAGTCACACATCACATCTGTTCTCATTTGAACCTGAGAGCTGGACACGGGGTGATTAGGAGCAAAAAGACAAAGTGGTCAAGGAAAGAGACCCCAAAGGGGAAGGCAGAGATGGCCAGTTGGCCCCACTGCAGGGGCCCGGGGTGACAGCTGCGTGGCCCCTCCCGCAGGGCTCCCCACCCAGCCTGGAGACCAGGTGTCGCAGGAGGCTCAGTTTTTCCAGCTCCCTGAAACCCAGTTTGCAGCGGGGATGTGCTGGGGGGTCCTGGGGAGCCTGTTCCTGCTCCTGTGGGTTGGGTCGGAGAAAGGAAGTCAGGTGCTTAGGCTGGGAGCTGTGTCCCGGGGAAAAAGCCCCCCAGGCGGAGGCAGTGGTTCCAGCCACAACGAGCAGTCAGCAAGGCACCCGAACTCTGAAACATCATCAGCCATAATCCACAGAAAGCTTACTTTTATTGCCCAATATCCTCCTAAGCCATGGCTTCAAATCATCACTGTCACGTTGAAGGAGTGAGGGCGGCTGTGCCGGGCATCCATCTTTTTAGGGCTGGGAATAGCCATTAATAAAGACTTGACTGAAGTACAGGTGCAGTGACCTGGGTGCCGGGGCCAGGAGGAGCCTTGATACAGAGATGCTTTCAGCCCCACTAAGTGCCGGAGACTCTAGATCTCACAGACCCTGGTCACGTGTTCCATGTGTCGGGCGGCAGACCCATTGGCAAAGTGCACAGCAAACCCAGAGTGACCTTGGGAGCTGAAGCAGTCACAGTAACCAGAATCCACCCACTCTGCTGGGTGCCTGACACCTGCCAGGGCTTCCCGTGTATTTGTTCATTCTGTCCTTGAAGCAGCCAGCCCATGTAGGGGCCTCAATTATTCCACTGAACAGCAGAGGGGACAGAGGTGCAGGAAGGCTGGCTGGCCGGCCCAGGGCTAGGGTCACAGCTTGGAAGGGCAGAGGCAGGTTTGGCTGAAGAGCCCACTCTAGCACCCGTGCATTTGCTGCCTCGCCACATAAGGTGAGGGAGGAGGGCCAGAGTCCCAGCAGGGAGGGCTGCTGGGCCCCAGGAGTGGATTTTACGTCAAGTTCATTGTGCAGCAGAGAAGGTTTCAAGCAAGAGAGAAGCAGGAGCCCACTGGGCTTCCGGGTTGGTCTTGCTGCTAGCCCTTCACACATCATAGAGGCCAAGGCTTCACCCAGGGCTGCACCCAGTGAGACCGAGCCAGCGAGCCACCAGGGCGACCCAGCCCTGCTCCAGTTCTCCTCGTGGGGCATGGGTTCCAGTGTAGTTAAGAGTCAGTAAAGAGAATATTACTCAGCGATTAAAAGGAACGAATTACCAACATTTATAGCAATATGGATGGACCTAGAAATTATCATGCAAAGTGAAACCAGTCAGACAGTTGGACAGCAACACCCAATGCTACCGCTTACATGTGGAAACTAAAAAGACACAATGAACTTCTTTGCAGAACAGAGAATGACTCACAGACTTTGGAAAACCTTGGTTTTTCAAATAAGACAATCTGGGGCGTGGGGGGATGCACTGTGGGTTTGGGATACAAAAATCTATAAAACTGACTTGAAATGATTTATGTACACCTATAATTGAAATAAAATCCATTCAGTAAAAAAAAAAAAAAAAAAAGAGTCAGTAAAGAGAAACCATCACAGAGCAGGAAAAGATGTGGGACTGCGCTGGGACTGAGGCTGTGGTGCTCTGGGGAAAGAGCCCCTGACCCCTGGCCAGCAGAACGCAGAGACTCCGCTTCCAGGCCGGGGCGTCCCTTCCGGCTGGCCTCTGGCTGCTGCATTAGCTGAGAACCCTTAAGTGACACAGAGAGCCGTGAGCTTTCATCGCCCTTCATAAAGGTCATGTGAGAACAAACCGTACTTGAGTTAGAATTTTGGAAAGGACATGAAAACCTGCCTTTCCTTTCAACAGCCTCGCACGGGGCAGCTGCATTCCGGACTGTGAGCCGGGCACCTACTTTGACTCTGAGCGGATCCGGTGCGGGGAATGCCATCACACCTGCCAGACCTGTGTGGGTGAGTTCGCGGCATGCAGAGGCCGGGGCGGGAGCCCGGGTTACCCAGGCGGGTGGGCTGACTACCTGGAAACGCAGAAACCCCAGCCTTGGTGTTGCAGCATCCAGTCCCAGAGGCCCTGCCAGGGGCTGGGGGACGGGAATGAGGAGATGGTGTTTAATGGGTCCATCGGTTCGTTGGGGAAGGAGAAAAAGTCCTGAGGACAGCTGGACGGTGGTGATGGCTGCGTAACACGAATGCACTTAATGCCACTGAGCTATAGGCTTAAATGGTTAATATGGTAAATTTTATGCTGTGTGTGTTTTACCTGAATTTTTAAAATTTAAAAAATGCGCAAGCAAACACAAGGGCCCACTTTCAGCAGCCTAGGTTTCCTGGAGTCAGGAGCCCGGCCAAGCAGAGGATGTTTGCAGGTTGAGCAGGGGTGCTAGCTTCTCGTGAGCTGTTTCGTGTGGAACCCAGCCCTTGCTGCAGGATAGCACTGCCTATGGTTCAACCCCCTAAAGATTCGGGGGGCAAAGTCCAGGGAAGAAGGCTTTATGGAACATAGCCTTACTTCTTTGTACCTGTCTTCCCTTATTTTGAGGATTTTACTCAAAGAGGAAGAGACTTCTACAATGTAATGTGTGTTGTAATTCCTCACAAAGATGATATAGCACAGCTGTCTTCCAGGCGCAGTTGTTAGGAAAATTAGCAGAGAATGCGTTTGGCTTGTCAGGCTTCGTGCTGCAGTTATTTGCAGCAGGACCTGGCGGCCCGTATCCTGAGTTTCTGGGTTCAGGTACATTGCTAATTGACCCTCCTTCCCGACCCAGCATTTTGGTCCTTGTTCTAAGCGACTCACCTCAGACTGAGGTTTTGCTGCGGTGGTGATGCTCAGTCACTGATGCCATAATATAGGTCCTGGGACGTGCAGCAGGACGAGAGCCCATGTCCCGGGGCCACCCTCGAGGCCTATGGAAAATGTACCTTCCTGGGGCCCCTTCTGGGACAACCTCCAAAAAGACAGGGGCTCAGCCCCTTTCCTAGCCTTTGCCTTGTTGCCTGCAGTTTTCATTCTTGTTTTTTTTTGTTGTTGTTGTTGTCTGTTTGTCTTTGTGTGTGTGTGTGTCTTTTTAGGGCTGCACCTGCGGCATATGGGGGTTCCCAGGCTAGGGATCTAATCAGAGCTGTTGCTGCCGGCCTACACCACAGCCACAGCAACGCCAGATCCAAGCTACATTCTGCAACCTACACCACAGCTCACGGCAACGCCGGATCGTTAACCCACTTAGCGAGGCCAGGGATCAAACCTGCAACCTTATTGTTCCTAGTCAGGTTCGTTTCCGCTGTGCCACAACGGCGACTCCTCATTCTTGTTTCTTTGACTCATTCTTGTTTCTTTGACTCATTATTTAGCCCAGGTTGATTAGGGAGCATTGCTGATGTCACTTACTTAAATTTTTACAGGCACTTGAATCCACGAGATTCAAGCGCGTGGCTGAATAACGCTTTTGATTTCGGTAATTCAGTTTAGCCAGTTTTTCTGCACCCCTGCACTGCCTGTGGGCAAACACTTTAGAGTCGCTTGGGGTTCTCTCACCCAACCCAGCAACCTCTCTGCCACTTCAGACATGTAATTCAACAGTGTGCAGGTGTCAGGCTGTCGGGGGTGGGGGGGTCTTCCCTGCTCCCCACACCTTTGGACCTGGGTTCTCTCCGCGCTCTGGATACACGTGCATGCACCCCTGGCAGCTGGCTTCCCACTCTGAGTGGCAGGACACTTCTTGCCACCTGGCAGGGTCCACGTTGGAGGCGGCTGTTCTCAGCTGCCAGCTGCCTGGCCTCTGGAGACCCAGCCCACCTGACCTTCACCTCCCTGCTTCCACTGCTGCCCACTGCCTGTGGCGGGGGGGACTGGGTGCAATGTGGGGAGGGTCGTGGTTGGGCATGAGTACGGGATGGGGCACAGTGGCATCTGTCCCCACCCTCGGCCAGCAGTGCCCCGGACACTCAGTGGGGGACTCAGTAGGAACAAGCCTCTTGTCCATCCCCAGTCCAGGTGCCTGGAGCCTCCTGGGATGGGACCCCTTGAGGTTTCCATCTGTCGTGAGTGGGTACAGGGGACCCTGCTGGGCATGGCGCATTGGCCAGTTGGGCACGTGTGTGTCGAGTCGAGGGGCATGAGGGCCAGTCTTCGCCACGGGAGCACGACATGAAATAGCAGATTAAAAAAATATGCCATGACAAGTCAAGAGAGGGACTGCAAAAGAAAGCAAGGTGTTTTATTTCTTAGCAGCCTTCAGAGCACGTTTGTCCTGCTTTTAAATAAGGGCCCTACATTTTCACTTTATTCTGGGCCCCACAAAAGTTGGGGGGGTTAGTTCCTGCTCAGCATCATCCATTTTGCTGTTATTATTATGATCTGTGTACATTTCAAGTATCTAAAGCTGGTAAAGCCTTTTGATTAAATGGAATCCCTAAGAGACTTGGAGCTGTGAAGTTCATAATGTTTAGTAATTATGAAAATAATTTGTCTAGGAAATTTGTGCTTCCTCAGCTTTTCTCATTATGGTAAAAGATCCATAACATAAAATGTACCATCTTCTGGAGTTCCCATCATGGCTCAGTGGAAACAAATCTGACTAGTATCCGTGAGGCCGAAGGTTTGATCCCTGGCCTTGCTCAGTGGATTAACGATGTGGCGTTGCCGTGAGCTGTGGTGTAGGTCGCAGACGTGGCTCGGCTCTGGCATTGCTGTGGCTGTGGTGTAGGCCAGAGGCTACAGCTCAGGTTCGACCCCTAGCCTGGGAACCTCCATATGCTGCGGGTGTGGCCCTAAAAAAAAAAAAGTACTATCTTCACAGTTTTGAAGTGCACAACGTGGTGGCCCTAAGCACGTTCACATTGTTGTGGGGCCATCACCTCCATCCACTCCAGGGCTTTCTCTTCTTCCCCAGCTGAAGGAGTTGCATCAGCTTTCAAGTTCGGTAAGCTGAGTATTCAACTAGAAACAGGAGTTCCTGTCGTGGCTCAGTGGTTAACGAACCTGACCAGCATCCATGAGAACGAGGGTTCGATCCCTGGCCTCACTCAGTGTGCTAAGGATCTGGCGCTGCTGTGGCTGTGGTGTAGGCCGGCAGCTATAGCTCCGATTAGACCCCTAGACTGGGAACCTCCATATGCCACCAGTGTGGCCCTAAAAGACAACAACAACAAAAAAAAAAAAAGAAAAAGAAAAACCTAGAAACAAACAAGAGTGATTATTGTTTCCCAGTGCAGAAGCTCCTCAGACACTGGGGACCCCAGTGGCCAAGGCAGCACAACATAGGTGACAAGGTTCAGCGGGGGGAGGCCCAAAGCTTCCAAAGGCCAAGCCACCCACGCCAGACACCCCTAGACATAAATGATGGTGGAGGGATGAGGGGGTAGGGAAGCACAAGAGCAGCCTTCCATCCAGCACATACAGCGGATGTGTTTGTGGGGCGGCTCTCCCACTGACCCAGGAGAGGGAGGAACCCCCTGAGGAGAGCCCGGGTGGGTGGACAGCTGTCCCTCATGAAGGCCCGCCACCCTGAGGACTCTGACTTCTGCCTCACGCCCATGGTCTGGGATGAACTCAGAATCCCCTTCCAGGCTTAAAGCTGTGGTTCTAAGAGGTGAAAACCAGCTGCCAGAGCACTGAGCCTCTCTCTGGGCTGGCAGAGGTGCCCTCCGGATCCCTGTCTGCACAGGGGTCCTCCCTTGATGCAGCCTGAAGGCCCCCTGTAGGTCCAGAAGTTACTCCAGGAAGATGGTAGGACACAGGACACCTCTGTCCTAGTTGTCAGGCCTCGCGCTGAGACCAGACCAGGTCAAAGGGAGGGGAGGTTTAACCAGAGCTGTGGTCACCCCGAGCGTCTGAGATGACTTCTGTCCGGGTTCAGCCTCCTAAGCCACCTCACTGCATCTCTGACATCCCGACAGGTGCTCTTTGGGGACGTTTGGCATAGAGTGGGTCCCCAGCACTTACTTGTTGGCATGAACGAATGCGCAGGTGGACAGACAGACAGATGGACAGCGTGGTTTCTTCCATCTGGACCGCTGCCTGCCCCAGGCTGCTGAGTCCTCTTGACTGAACTACAGATTTTCCTTCACGCCTCTGGCTCCTTCATTCAGAGCTTTGGCCTCTTCTGGTCACCACTCTCCACCCTATAAGCCCTATAAAATAAAAGCGTTACACACAAAGGAAGTTCCTGTTGTGGCTCAGCGGTTAACAAACCTTACTAGTACCCATGAGGACACGGGCTCGATCCCCGGCCTCACTCAGTGGGTTAATGATCCCGTGTTGCCATGAGCTGTGGCGTAGGCTGGCGGCTATAGCTCTGATTGGACCCCTAGGCTGGAAACCTCCATATGCCACGAATGCAACCCTAAAAAGACAAAAAGACCAAAAAAAGAAACATTAAAAACGCACAAAGAACATGTTTTTATTCTGTTGAAAGTGTCCTGGTCATTCACATCAAATACCCGTGAACCCCCATGACCCCAGCCCATATCAGCTTACACTGTGTTCTGTCCATAATACGAACTACTGGTGCACTTCTAAGTTTCCTAGAGAAACGGGTGAAAATAATTATAACATCTTATTTAACACCATGCATCTAAACACTAGAATTTCTACATCTAATCAGTTTTAAAAATCAACAGGCTATTTTACTTTCTTCTCTTTCTTTTTCTTTTTTTCTTTCTTTTTTGTCTTCCTTTCCTTCTTTTTTCTACATCTCTGAAATCCAATGTGTATGTATTTTGCATTTACAGCTCATCTAAGTGTGGCCAGGCCATATTTCACTCAGAGCTCAGAGCTCTGGCTGAGGCTCGGCCCAGGCCTGTTGGGAAAGGAAGCACCTGGAATCAGGGTGGATGAATAAGACACGAGCAGTGGGCTGTGTACAGAGCTTGGCTCGTGCCTCCCCGTCCCATCCATGAAGTGGGGACAGGATGCCCACCTCCCAGGAGCGGGTGAGGGAGGGCCCAGTGCCGGTGCCTGCTGGGCACATGGGGATCTGGATGTGGTGGTGACCTGGAGGCATCTGAATAGAACCCAGAACTCACAGGCGCTGCAGCGGGCCTGGGACATGCGATGAGAGGGCGGACAGTCCCTGACCTCTACTACTTTTTCTGGATCCCTCAGGGCCCAGTAGAGAAGAATGTATTCACTGTGCCACGAACTTCCACTTCCAAGACTGGAGATGTGTGCCGGCCTGTGGCGAGGGCTTCTACCCAGAGGAGATGCCGGGCTTGCCCCACAAAGTGTGCCGAAGGTACGTGCCCCTTCCAGGCAGCCCTCCGGGCTCAGCCCGAGACAGCCAGGGAAGGAGAGCAGGAGGGCCGGGTCTGGTGGCCCCTGTTCTGGCGCTGGGGAAGGGGCGTGCTGCATCCCATGACAGCAGTGAGCATGGTGGCCAGACAGGAGCCCGTCTGCAGAGAAGAGAAGCCTGCAGGTAGGGATGGCCTAGGTCACCAGTCAGGTGGCGGCTCTCATGCTGTCGTTCACTTCCTGAGTCTTCGTTGAGACCTGCTGTGTTCCGGGTGCTGTGTAGCTGAGGAGGGCGGGACACAGGGTGCTGGGCGTGCCTTGCGGAGCCCCCACCCCGGAGCAGACCCCAGGGAGCCCGCGCCACAGACCACAGTGTGTTCACACCATGTAATTATGGAAACCACATGTTGGATTGTTTAAAATTTAAAATTAGATAATTTAGGAAGTTCCCATCAAGGCTCAGTGGAAACGAATCCAACTAGGAACGATGAGGTTGCACGTTGGATCCCTGGCTTCGCTCAGTGGGTTAAGGATCCGGCGTTGCCGTGAACTGTAATGTAGGTTGCAGGTGCAGCTCGGATGCCGCATTGCTGTGTCTGTGGTGTAGCTCCGATTAGACCCCTACCCGGGGAACCTCCACATGCTGCAGGTGCGACCCTAAAATGACAAAAGGCAAAAAATAAAAAGCGAAAATGAAAAAATAAAATTAAATAGTTTGGAGTTCCCGTTGCAGTTCAGTGGAAATGAATCTGACTAGCATCCATGAGGACTCCCTCCATAGGTTGGGGATCCGGTGTTGCCGGGAGCTGTGGTGTAGGTCACAGATGCAGCTCAGATCCCCCATTGCTGTGGCTGTGGCGTAGGCTGGGAGCTACAGTTTTGATTCGATCCCTGGCCTGGGAACCTCCGTGTGCTGCAGGGGCGGCCGTAAAAAGACAATCAATCAATCAATAACATTAGATAATTTAGATAAAATAAAAGAGCCTGACAAATTCCTCATTCTAAAGCTGTTTCCAGTCAGGGCACAGATATTGTAACCCCGCTCACTGTCCTCTTCCACTGCCCCGGGCATGTCCGCACAGCGCATTGTCCTCATCCGGTGGCTCCTGAGCAGCGTTTCTGCTTATCACATCATGTGGGCAGTGAAAGAAGCCCTTTCCTTGGTGTGACCTCTGGTCCTGCCAGATCTCTCCTGACGTGACCCCACACCAAGGAGCATAGGAGGAGGGCAGGGCAGCCTGTCTTGACCAGGGTGAGAGCGACGAGGAAGGGCCTGAAGACCGTGACGGTGGGGGTGGGGGTAGGGAAGGGGCTTTCCTTCTGGTATAGGCTCAAAACTACGGAGCCCCACAGGCCCACATCAGACCAGTGGGGGGAGACTGTGCCCCATCTCCCAGCTGGCTGGGGACCCGCAGTGGGGGTCTTTAAGACAAAAAGCAAAAAAGGAAAACCAGCAACCTACAGTGAGCCAGCGAAAGACCCCTTCCTTGGTCATCGCTCTTTGTGGCTGCTGCAAGAGGGTCCGTGCAGCTGTGTGGTCAGCCCCCACTGTGGCAATGGTTTGGAATAGGCCACCTTCACCCAGACTTGCCGAGTCCTATGCTGGGCCCTTGGCACTGGTGTCTATAGTAAGTTTTCAGGAGTTCCCGTCATGGCGCAGCGGAAACAAATCCGACTAGGAACCATGAGGTTGTGGGTACGACCCCTGGCCTCGCTCAGTGGGTTAAGGATCCGGCGTTGCCGTGAGCTGTGGTGTGGGTCTCAGATGAGGCTGGGATCTGGTGTTGCTGTGGCTGTGGCGAAGGCCGGCGGCTACAGCTCTGATTGGACCCCTAGCCTGGGAACCTCCATATGGCACAGGTGCAGCCCTAAAAAGGCAAAATAAAATAAAATAAGTTTTCATTTTAACCAGCCAGCTGGTTCCAGGGTGAGTACAGCAGCCCAGGGACCAGTGGAACTACATAGTGATCCTCAGGTTCGTTTGTCAGACCTCCTGGATCCCAGACGATGCCACAAGTACGGCGCCCAGCCCCCGCAGGGCACCCAGAAGCTATAGAGACCCAGCCCCAGGAGGTGGGGGCAGGCGGTCCCAGTGACCGCCTCTCCTTGGCAGCAAAGGGCAGTGCCTCCCTGGGCACTCACCCCCATGGTTAAAAAGCTTTCAGCCCTGGAGGAGGGCCCGGCGCTGGTCTCAGAGAAGCACACCCAGGGAGACCCCTGTGTGGGGTATCCAGGCGGTGAAATGCTAGCAGTTCAGAAAATTTCCACCTCCTGAGTCCCTGGCTCTGAAGACCCCCTCAGTGTGGCTCCCTCTGGAAGGACGAATGGCCTTGGCGCTCATGGTTTTGCAAAGCCTCTCCCCACTCCAGCAGCTGTAGCTTTCAGAGAGCCTGGGCCCTAGGGTGCTGAGTGCTGGCCAAGGCAGCTCCGAGGGAGCGAGCCGCCAGGCAGGGTTTCTGGGGAAAAACAGTCCATGATAAGCATCTCAAAAGAGGCACCAGACTCCCCTCAACTTAGAGGACCTAGAAGAGCCAGCAAGGAAGGACCGCTTTAAAGACAGAGCGACCTGGTAGGGTGCTTGCCTGAGGGGCAGGCTTCCCTCTCCCACCCCCAGCCCCTCCACCACCCTCCCTCCCTCGGCCCACCCCCCCCCAGGTCTGCAGTTGGGGCGGGACTCAGGCAGCCCTTCCTCTCTGTCTGTCCCCAGCTGAAGGAATGACGAGACCTGGATCAGCCAGGTCAGGAGGCTGGGATGGTGGCAGGGGGAGGACAGGAGGTGGTGGCGGGGAGCAACCCCATCAGTAAGGCAGGAAATGGGCTGCGGCGGGCGCTGCCCTGCAGAGTTTGGCAGAACAGAGTGACTGTGGTGTTTGCGGGTGAGGTAGGTACCACGGAAGGCATCTGGAGAGAGCCACGTGCCAAGCACGGTGACCCTGACGGAGAAGCCAGGAGGGTCTCTCGGAGAAGCGGGGATCCCAAGACAGCTGGGGGAGCATCAGGGGCGGCCCCCCGCGTGAGACGGGGCCTCCAGATCGGAGCCCTGGCCAGCCAATACCTTGACTGAGTCCTTGGGAAACCCAGCAAGAGAGCCCGTCCAAGCTCTGCCCGGACTTCTGCCTGCAGACGTGGGCGATACTGACCGGGAGCGGATTAAGCTGCTGTGTCACGGCATTTGTCACACAGCAGCAGAGAGCTGGCACCCCTGCCGAGGCTGCCGTTGAGATCCTGGAGCCCTGCGAGGTGGAATTTGGAGAAGAAAGTGAGCCGGCTACAGCTGGTTCTCCGCTCTAGCCACCCTACTCACTGTTTGGAGTTGAAGCAGCCCTCAGCCACGGCCTGGAAATGTTCAGGCTCTGGGCCTTGGAGATAACGGACCCCACAATTAAATGGCTTGGCTCTGGCTTCCATCTCACTAGCGGACATTGTAAGAGAAGCGAGGCGGGGCAAGGTGGGTGTGGGGTGGGCAGCGGGAGTCGTCCCCTGTGTAGTGGCATCAGAGGCCTGTGGCCTGACCAAAGCAGTGCAGCAGGACAGGGTCCAGGCCCTGGGGCCTTCCCAGAGTATACGGGGATGGGGTCTGCACCTGCCAGCCTCTGTGGGGGCAGGAGGAGGGGGCCGGGCCCTGGCTGTGTGAGGAGGGCTCCCAGATGCAGTTTTCCAGTAGGATTTACACATTTCTAAGCATAAACTCACATGCAGCGCCTGAACTCCAGTTTGGAGGCACCCTCAGCTACCCCAGAAGAAAAGTCGCCTCTCATCCAGGCTGTGGGCCTGCTGCCCCAGAGGCCCTTAAGCAGCCGGAATCCATGGTGGCCTCTGACCTGAGCCTTGTTGTTGGCGTCTCGTCACTGCTGGGCTGGTGACATTGGCCCTAAGCAAAGAACTGTCCACACAGGGCAGGCCCAGGCCCGGCTGAGCTGGGCTCCTGCCTGATGCCCTCCCTGGGCCCCATCCCCAGGCCTGTTGGGGATGCAGTTGCTGCAAGGTAGGAGGTGGGTCTGCTGAGGCCGAGTGCCTGAGGCTGGACTCAGAAAAGGAAGCAGGTACAGCCCAAGTCTGAGCGCCGCTCAGCAGGAAGGTGAGGATCCAAGCCCTATGTCCGCGTTAGCAGCTCTTCTGTGAAGGGCCTGATGAGCAGGCAGATGCAGATAAATGAGCGAGACTGACTTCAAGGAAGCTGCTGGATGCGGCCAGAGGGCCAGAGAGCGCCGACCCTCCCCTGAAGTTATGGTGCCCTGTTGGCAATTGTCCTGGGTCCCTTCTCCAGGACTGGATTGAAAGGAATACCCCGTCACTACAGGGAGGCCGATGTCACCAAAAAGAAGGCTCGGCTTGGTGGGCAACAGCTCTGGCCAACTGTAGGGTCCTATTTGTCACATTCGGGGTGGATCCTGGCCCTGAGCCCCAAGAATTAATGCTGATATACTCAGGGAGCCACCTGTGGTGTGGACACCACAGCGCCCGGGGAGAGTCCTGGTGAGCCGCAGGGAGGCTCAGAGACTGGGGCCTGTCCTCAGCTGGAGGCACCCTGCCGCCAGCTAGCCGTGACCGTCTCCACTCTCCCAGGGCAGCAGAGGGCAGACAGGAGGAGAGATACGCATGCCGGGCTGGGGTTTCCGGCCATCAGGAGGGCACGGTTCCAGCCAGGCGTGCAGTGTAGAAGGGTGAGGGGGACCTGGGAAGGGAGCGGTTGGGGTTCTCCCCCAACCAGGAAGCCGTGTTCTCCCCACAGGTGTGACGAGAGCTGCTTGAGCTGTGAAGGCTCCAGCAGGAACTGCAGCCGGTGTAAGGCAGGCTTCATGCAGCTGGGGACCTCATGCATCACCAACCACACGTGCAGCAATGGTGAGCGCCCTCGGGGCTGCCCCTAGGCAAAGAGCAAGGAGAAGGGGCGTGCGGCCCCTCCCAGGCTGCCCCCTTGGCTCTCCTCTGGTCATCCTCCCTTCACTTTAGGCTGCTCACATTGGCCAGAGAGGCATCCTGGCCACCTACCCAGCTACTGCTGTTGGTTTGTTGAGTGACTCTTGTAATCATTTTGTTCTTGGACTGTTCCCGCTCTTCTGCCATAAGCCCCAGGGAGCCCAGTGTGGTGATGTCCCCTAGGAGAGGCCTGACCCTGGAGGTCAAAGTCGGGAGGCCTGAAGGCTCTCAGCCTCCGTTGAGCTCACACTGACGAGGCCTGAGTGTCCTATAGGAAGGGCCTGCATCTGTGCTGCGGGAGCCTTGGGTCTCTAAGCAAGGACGGGTTGCAAAGCAGGAACTCAGAGGAGACCCAAGACCAATGGGGGATTCCAAGCAGGAGGAAGGGTTGGCAGAGGACTCTGGCCTGAAGACCTAGTGAAGGGGCCATGGGCAAACATGCTGTGCTGAGGAAGGAGCCCTCCATGGCCCAGCAAGCCGCAGGAGGAGCAGCCTGGGGCCGCCTCTGAGCACTGCAAGCCGGCTGATATGCAGGAGAGGGGAGCTGCCAGCGCCATGGTGTCCCTGGATGTGGAGGTGGCGCTGGCCTGGCCCGGCAGAGCATGAAGCCCACAGAGTGAGAGCCATGGGCACGACCCACGGACCACGAGGCAGCCTCCTTGGCTTGGTGTTGGGTGGGGGTTTTTTTTTTTGACTTGAGGAGTTATGTCTCTTCAAAGGCCAGGCAGCTCCTACTCTAGGAAGTCACCCCCTCGCTTCCAGACCTTCCCCACTGCCCCAGTGACTCTTCTCCTCGTTCCCTTCCCACCCCACTGGACCATGGCAGCAGCCTGCCCTCTTGTCTGCCCGTCTTCCTCCCAACCCCCAGCACAGCCATCCAGAAGGAGGGGCACTAAGAGCCCTGGCACCACCCAGGTGCCCCAGACTCCATCTACTGCTCCCCCGAACCACAACCCCCCCCCAGAATCGCTTGTCGCCCAGACTCAGTGCCAGCCCCTGCCACGCCAGGCCCACCACGTGTCTCGGGCTGCCTGGGAGGGCCGCCATCCCCCGCTCCCTCTGTGTCCCCAGTGGAGTGAGATGATTGGAACAACCCGAACTGGCCCCCGAGTCTGACCCGTCCCTCCTTTCTTCTTCCCGGGGCCCAGCTGACGAGACTTTCTGCGAGATGGTGAAATCCAACCGGCTCTGCGAACGAAAGCTCTTCATTCAGTTCTGCTGCCGAACGTGCCTCCTAGCCGGGTAGGGGCTGCCCGGCTGCCCACAGGGCAGGGCGCCTCCTGTCCGTCCGTCCGTCCGTCCATCCGTCCGTCCGTCCGTCCACCTTCCTCCAGACTGCCGGCCGGTTTCAGGGGCGGTGCCTGGCACCTCTCAGCTTTATCTCCCCAGGAGCGAGGTCCTTCCGTGGCGTCTCTGGGCACCCTGGCCGGGTGGGTGGGGGGCTTTGAGGAGCCACTCCCGAAGCAGTGACACCTCACACGCTGCTTGCTGGCTGCATTCTCCTGGCCAGCTCGAAATGGGGACAGGATGAATTCCAGGAAGCCACAGCCCCAGCTTCAGAGCAGCTTCTGGGACCGTAAGTTTACCGAATCTTCAAGACCAAAGCAGAAAGGCGAAACGCTTGGCATGACGTCACTCTCCTCCCCGTGCTCTTGTGCAGCTCCACAGTAAATGTCACCCGCCGGTCCACACGCAGACCCCCGGGCTGCCCCCCTGTGAGATGAAGGGCCAAGGGGCACACCTGCTCAGCCATCCGCCACGTAGCGGTCTGGGGGATGGTTTGGTCAGGCAGAAAAACGTATGACCGTGGGGATGGAGCATCTGTTTCTGCAGATTCAGTGACTTCTGAAACCACAGGATGGCTTAGAAAGTCAGACCCCAAACAGGCAGCATGGGGAGACCCCCCCCCCACTTCTTGTCCAGCCCTGTCTTCCCAGTGAGCCGGGGGCCCGAGTCACTCGTTCTGTCTGTGTCTCTGGGGGTCTCATGGCCTGAGCGATGACATCTACTGACACAGGGCCTTCAGAGGCTCCCAGGAGGTTCCCAGGGCTGGCAAACAGGGGTCCCCATGACCAGGCAAGTCCTCCTACCAAAATGTAAAGCCAGCCCATGAACTGTCCATCGTCTGTCACATCCCATTTTGTGCAATTACCTTTAAAATGCATTGGCCTCTGTTTTTCAAGAGACTTATTCCCAAGGTGGAAGCCCCTGTGTCTGTGTGTGCTATGAGACTAATGACGTGGTTGAATTTATTTCTGCCAGACCTGTGTAGGCATTTTATAAGCTACATGTTCTAATTTTTACCGATGTTAATTATTTTGACAAATATTTCATATATTTTCATTGATATGCACAGATCTGCTTGATCTATTCCCTGTAAGACGGGAGTAACATTTGCCTTAAATTTTTTCGAGCTCCTTCTCCAGGTCGCCCCGCTCCCCTCTTTGACTGTAATGCATTTGACGTTTTCCCCGGTCAGCTGGGGAGACCCAGCCGTTGTTGTTGATTGAATCCACAACTCCAAAAAAGAAATTCACAAAGCAAAATAAATGTTAACCCTAAATTAATAAAAGAGTTAACATCCCCTGGCAAAGGAGCCTACGTTTCTTTCCAAGGCAGGACCGTGCAACGTGGGTGCTGGCCACGGCGTGAAATAGCTTCATTTGTGGTTTTATTTGAATGTCTTTGAGCTTTAGTGAAGAAGCTGTAACAACATCGTGGGAGGATCCCAAAGGGCGTCCTTTGCCAAACAGACCACAGAAGCCTGGTTGGGTGGAGGGGCTGGATCTCAGGATGCTTCCTTTCTGTCCCAGGGGAGCCTTCCACGACCCAGACTGCAGGCCTCTCTGCCTCGAGCTGCCAAGGTGACTTCATTAGTTACAGCCTGTCTTCTGCACAGTGACTGAAATTCCTGCACCCGTGGGTTCTGCAATGTGTGGGCTTTTACCCTGGCCTCTCTGTGAGGTTAGAACCTGTACTCACTAGCAGTCCTTTGGCTACAAATAAAGGAAATGCACTGACGAGAACTAACTTAGGGGGAAAAAAACTGGCTAAGGGGAATTGTTTGGGGACTCCAGGGCTGTCTCAGACTTTCAGGAAAGATGTACCTGGGCCTCGGGTGCCCTGGACCAGCACCAGATACCACCTGGACCCTCTTTGCATCCTCTTCCTCCAGTTGATAGGACAAAATGACAAGACCGCTCACGTCTTCCAAGTGCCAATCCAAGCCCTTCAGCAAGCTTCCTGAACCTGCTTCAGGCCCTGGTTGTCTGCCTTGCATCTGTGTTTGCCTGGTTCCCAGCTCTGGCCGCAGGGACTGACTTGTGCAACAGAATGTGGCTGCTGGAGCCCTTCCAGTGACCAAGTGGCTGGAGAAAGGAAGCAACGTGCAGAAAGTGGGAAAGGCCACACACCTGACACCTGCCTGCCCCAAGCATGACTTGACCAGAGTTGTCAGTGTGAGGCGACAAAGGACTGAGTGAATGTATTTGGGAGACTCAGTAGCCAGGACTCAGATTTCAGCCTCTGCCGTGAGCCTGACATTGAATTAAAACCAGCAGCTTGCTAAGCACTCTGGTGTGGGGTACCATTTTAGGCCCTAGAGCTTTTTGCCCACCAAGAGTTTATGGTTTAACACATTTGCAATTAAACCAGAAACAAACTGCTATTATTCCCAAAGGACACCAACTATAAGAAGCTGACTGTGCAACCTTGGAGCGTATTACTATCCTGGCAGCAGCTGGGGCAGAGTGGAGAAGCTGTTCACAAAATCCAAGGACCAATCAGACCTTTGTTAAAAGGGACTGACCAGGAGTTCCCATTGTGGCTCAGCAGAAATGAATCCGACTAGGAACTATGGTTGCAGGTTCGATCCCTGGCCTCAGTCGATGGGTTAAAGATCTGGCATTGCCGTGAGCTGTGGTGTAGTAGGTCGCACATACGGCTTGGATCCCATGTTGTTGTGGCTGTGGTATAGGCTGGCAGCTGTAGCTCCGATTAGACCCCTAGCCTAGAAAAGTCCATATGCCGCAGGTGCGGCCCTAAAAAGCAAAAAAAAGGGGAGGGGGAACTGACCACATAAAATGCCTGTTCACAAATGGCCTGACCTAAGGCTACCTGGACTCAGCTGAGGCAGAACACATCTATGGATTTTGTTTTACGTCATGGAATCATGAGTCATGTCCTCTAACCCATTATTTCACAGACCAAGGCTCACAGAGCTGGAGTGACTTGTCTTGGACTGTTCCATCGTGTGCCCTGGGAGGGAAGCTGGCTCTCTGCGAGAGGCGCAGTCACTTCTGCTGCTAGCCAGACACGGGCAGGATGCATTTCTTTTGAACTATCTTCATTTCCAGAAGATAGGAAAGGTGATAGAGATGACCTTTTTCTGACCTTGTCCCCAAATTCTTTGGCACCTCACAGGGGTCCCCAGATGCACGTGCCTGTCCCTCCCAGGCCACTGCTGACTTTATACCATATAACTCTTCAAAGGGCCTGGGGGAACTGCACTTTTTACAGGAGATGCACTGATAATGGGAAGAAGGGGCAGTGGTGGACAGAGCTTTAAGAAAAAAAGGTGAAGGGCATCAGCGTCTAAGTATGAGTGCCTTGAACTTGGGAAACTGCCATCCACTACACTGAAATCATTGCAAGTATGGATGGAGAAGGCCTGAAGCCTGCA
Organism: Catagonus wagneri; assembly: GCA_004024745.2. Lineage (NCBI taxonomy): Eukaryota > Metazoa > Chordata > Mammalia > Artiodactyla > Tayassuidae > Catagonus > Catagonus wagneri. The sequence continues at coordinate 13,190,563 of PVHT021183530.1, read as the reverse complement.
AGCTTGGAACATGCTGGGGCCCCTGGGGGCAGGTGAGGGGTAAAGGTTCAGATCACAGGCTGGAAAGGGAAGAAGGTGAAGAAGTGAAGTAAAAGGAAGGACATTTTACTAAGAACAAGCAAGGGTGATGGAAAGTAATATATCAAAGCCATTCTCTTAAAGTTCTGCCCAGCCAGTTGAGAGGCAGCTGGGTGCCAACTGTCTTAGGAAATGAGTTTGCATCCTGCCCTGGTCTTCTCTGCTGCTTTCTTTCTTGCCCCTAGGCCTTATCCTTCCTGTTGGTTGTCTAAGGCCTATTCTCACACTCCAGGCTCTTTTGGCTTGTCTGTGCGCAAAACAGCACTCCTGCATAGTGCAGCACTGAGCACCCACTGCAGGTCCTGTGACTCAGTTCCCACCACCCAAAGCTTCCCCCTAGTATGTACCAGCTACAATCAGCATGGTCAGATATCTCCTAAACTTCCTATTGAGGAGTTCCTTGGTGGCCTAGCTATTAAGGATTTAGCATTGTCAATGCTGTGACTCGAGTTCAATCCCTGGCCTGGGAATTTTTGCATGCTGTGGACACAGCCCCCCAAATTTTTTAAATAGGCATTCCCATTGTCCCTCAGCAGTAACAAACCCGACCAGTATCCCTGAGGACCAGGTTCCATCCCTGGCCCCGCTCAGTGGGTTGGGGATCCGGCCTTGCCATGAGCTGTGGTGTAGGTTGCAGACGTGGCTTGAATCTGGTGTGACTGTGGCGTAGGCCGGCAGCTGCAGCTCCTATGTGACCCCTAGCCTAGGAACTTCCATATGCTGCAGGTGAGGCCCCCCTCCAAAAAAATATTTTTAAATAAAAAAAAAAAAAACTTCCTGTTGAGCAGATGAGAACCAAAGTGCCTAGGGCAGAGAACATGTCATTGCCAGAAACGGTGGCTCTCACCTGGAGGGACCTTTGTCTCTCTGGGAACATTTAGCCATGTCTGGAGACATTTTGGGGTCACAACTGGAGGAAATGTACTGACATCTAGTGGGGAGAGGCCAAGGATGCTGCTAAACATCCTGGAATGCACAGGACAGTCCCCACAACAAAGAATTATCTAGTCCCAAAGTGTTGATAGTGCCAGGGTTGAGAAACTATAGCCAAAAAAATAAGTAAAAGAAAGAAAATCTGGAGTTCCTGTTGTGGCTCAGCAGATTAAGAAACTGGTATCCATGAGGACGCAAGTTCTATCCCTGGCCTTGCTCAGTGGGTTAAGGATCCAATGTTGCTGTGAGCTGCAGCATAGGTTGCAGATGCAGCTTGGATCTGGCTTTGATGCGCCTGTGGGGTAGGCTGGCAGCTACAGCTCTGATTCGACCCCTAGCCTGGGGTGAACTTCCATTTGCCACCCGTGTAGCCCCAAAAGTAAAAAGAAAAAAAAAAGAAATCTGTTCTCCACTTCATAGATATACCCTGAAATAAATAAAACCAGCTATAGTTTATGTCCCATTCATGTGCTGAAGCAAAAGAAAGTCATACTATTTTTCTTTTTTAAAGAAACCCTCTTGTTTTTAACAAGAGATGGGCCACGTAGTCCTCTGTGGTCTAAGGACTCCACCTGGTGGTTCTCTCTGGAAATTTGGATTGTTTTGTTCTTTTTTATTTTGAAACCATCTCAAAGCAAAATTAGAGAAAAGTTGCCAATATAGCACAAAGAAATGTTTTCTTAACAATTTGAAAGTATATTACAAATGTAATACCATATTACTTTCTAAAGACTGTGGAGTATTTCCTGCAAACAAGGACCTTCTGGTACAGAACCATGAGAATCAGGAAATTACATAATAGAACCGATATCTTTCTGTTATCTAATCCTCTGACTGGATTCGAGTCTTGCCCATGTCCCAGTTATCAAAAGGGTCCAGTTAAATCACTCTGCATGGACTCATCATGGCTCTAGTTTCCTTCAATTTAGAAAAGTTCCTCGGTCTTTGACTTTCATGACCTTGAACCTTTTAAAGGCCACTGGCCAGTTCTGTGTAGGCCATGTCCCAGTGTGTGTTTGTCTGAGGTGTCATCATATATCCATTCGTCTTTGAAGGAATCTCTAATAAGCAATGCTGTGCTCTTCTGATTGTATCCTAGTGCATGGTGCAGGACTTTGATTTGTTCCATTATTGGTGATATTAACTTTGATCACTTGATGAGGGTTTTCCCCCACTTTGGGCTATAAAGTGATGCGTGCTAAAGGATGTCAACTATCCAACATCATGCTGAAGATCCCAACCAAGCAATAGAGAAAAAAATAATTATTAAAAGAATCGGAAAGGAAGAAATAAAACTATTATTATTTTCAAAGAACATGGCTAAGCATGTAGAAAATCCAAAACAACAGTTATACATTAATTATGAGAATTAAAACATGACTTTGGTATGGTTGCTGGATACAGTGCCAGTATCAATTGTATTTCAACTGGAAATCAATATTTCAATATATCAGAACCTAAGAATTAGAAAATGGATTTTTTTAAACAGAAGATACTGTTTACAACAGTATCAGAATCTATTAAGTACCTAAAGTAAATTTAGTAAAAGATATATAAGACCTCTACACAAAAACTATAAAACGCTAAGAGAAATTAAAGAAATTCTAAATAATGTAAGTTTATACCATTTTTGTGGAATGGAACACTCAATATTATAAACATACAAATTCCCTCTAAATTCATCTACAGATCCAATTCAATACAAATCAAAGTATGTGTTCCCTGTAAGATATAAGATGTATCTAAAATTTCTATTAAAATGCAAAAGGTGAGAATGACCACGACAACCTATATGACTATCAGGCTAAAGCAAGCAGATATAGGAAGGGATTAACGTACTTGAAAAACAAGGCAACCACAAATCAAAACCAAACATTACATTCAGAAAAACTAAAAAGTGCACACAAGCATAAAATAAAAGGAAATCATCCAACCAAAAGATGAGAGGAACAAAGGAGAAACATAAAAACAACTGGAAAACAAGGTTTAAAAATGGCAATAAATACATATTTATCAATAATTACCTTAAGTGACAATGGACTGAATGCTCCAATCAAAAGACATAGAGACGCAGATTAGATTAAAACAAACAAACAAACAAAAAGAGCAAGTGGTACTAGGAAAACTGGACAGTTGCATGTTGTAAATCAATGAAACTAGAATACACCATCACACCATACACAAAAATAAACTCAAAATTGTTTAAAGACTTAAACATAAGACAAGGCATGATAAAACTCCTGGAAGAGAACATAAGCAAAACATTCTCTGACATCAACCATAAAAATGTTTCCTTAGGTCTGCCTCCCAAAGCAATAGAAATAAAAACAAAAAACCAATGGGACCTAATCAAATTTAAAAGCTTTTGCACAGCAAAGGAAACGATAAGAAAAACAAAAGCAAAAACACAACCTATGGAGTGGGAGAAAATAGTTTCAAACAATGCAACTGACAAGTGCTTAATCTCAAAAATATACAAACAACTCATACAGCTCAACAACAAAAAAAGAAAAGAAAAAACAATCCAAAAAGGACAGAAGACCTGAATAGACATTTCTCCAAAGAAGACATATGGAAGGCCAACAGGCACATGAAAAAATGCTCTACATCACTGATTATTAGAGAAATGCAAACCAAAACTACAACAAGGTGCCCCTTCACACCGGTCAGAATGGCCATCATTAGTAAGGCTGCAAATAACAAATGCTGGAGAAAAAGGAACCCTCTTACACTGTTGGTGGGAATGTAAATTGGTATAACCACTATGGAAAATATATGGCGTTACCTCAGAAAACTAAATATAGAACTACCATATGATCTCACAGTCCCACTCCTGCACTATATCCCGACAAAACTTTCATTGAAAAAGAAACAGGCACCCATATATTTTCATTACAGCACTATTCACAATAGCCAAAACACTGGAAACAATCTAAAGGTCCATCGACAAATGAATGCATTTAAAAGATGTGGTATGTATACACAATGAAATACTACTCAGCCATAAAAAGAACAAAATAATGCCATTTGCAGCAACATGTATGGAACTAGAGACTCATACTAGGCAAAGTAAGTCAGAAAGAGAAAGACAAATATCATATCACTTATATCTAGAATCTAATATATGACACAAATGAACCTATCTACAGAAAAGAAACAAACTCATGGACATGGAGAACAGACTTGTGGTTGGCAAGGGGGAGGAGAGAGGGAGTGGGAGTGAGTTTGGGGTTAGTAGATGCAAACTATTGCACTTGGAGTGGATAAGCAATGAGATCCTGCTGTAGAGCACAGGGAACTATATCTAGTCACTTGTGATGGAATATGTTGGAGGATAATGTGAGAAAAAGAATATATGTGTGTGTGTGTGTGTGTGTGTGTGTGTGTGTGTGTGTGTGTAACTGGGTCACTTTGCTG
>PVHT021183530.1:13138630-13185135 GCA_004024745.2 Catagonus wagneri | reverse complement strand
GTGTGTGTGTGTGTGTGTGTGTGTGTGTGTGTGTGTGTAACTGGGTCACTTTGCTGTACAGTAGAAATTGACAAAACATTGTAAATCAACTGTAATAAAAATTTTTTAAAAATATGTTCATCGAGGAGTTCCCAACATAGCTCAGTAGTTAATGAATCCGACTGGGAACCATGAGGTTACGGGTTTGATCCCTGGCATCGCTCAGTCGGTTGGGTATCCGGCGTTGCCGTGAGCTGTGGTTGTAGGTCACAGACGTGGCTTGGATCCCGCGTTGCTGTGCCTGTGGCGTAGACCAGCGGCTACAGCTCCGATTAGACCCCTAGCCTGGGAAACTGGATATGTCGCGGGTAAGGCCCTGAAAAGACAAAAAAAAAATATATATATATATATATGTTCATCGACAGATGAATAGATTAAGAAGACGTGGTATATATACACAATGGAATACTACTAAGCCATAGAAAAGAACAAAATAATGCCATTTGCAGCAACATGGATGGAACTAGAGACTCTCACAATACGTGAAGTAAGTCAGAAAGAGAAACACAAATGCCATATAATATCACATATCTGGAATCTAATATATGGCACAAATGAACCTATCTACAGAAAAGAAACAAACTTACAGACCTGGAGAACAGACTTGTGGTTGCCAAGGGGGACGGGGAGGGAATGGGATGGACTGGGAATAGGGGGTTAATAGATGCAAACTATTGCATTTAGAGTGGATAAGCAATGAGAGCCTGCTGTATAGCTAGGGAACTATATCTAGTCACTTATGATGGAACATGATGGAGGATAATGTGAGGAAAAGAATGTGTGTGTGTGTGTGTGTGTGTGTGTGTGTGTGTGTGTCTGGGTCACTTTGCTGTACAGTAGAAATTGACAGAACACTGTAAACCAACTATAATGGAAAAAATAAAAATCATTTAAAAAATAAATAAATAAAAAAGACACCATCGGCAGAGTGAAAAGACAAAACCACTCTGTATTTTTATCTCACAAGGACTCGTATCCAAAAAATATAGAGCTCCTACAAGTCAGTAAAAAAGGATAGCCCAATAGAAAAATGGGCAAAATACCTAAACAAACATGTAACAAAAGTTAACCAAATGGATAATAAATACATTTTTTAATTTTTTTTTTTTACCGTTCCAATAGAATGCAGAATTTCCTATGCCGGCGTCTGCTGGCTCGCGTCTGCTGGCCAGTGTTGCATGGACAGTAGTGACAACACCAGATCCCCAACTGTTAGGCTTCCAGGGAACTCCAATAAATATATTTTTAAAAATTCTCAGAGTTCTCATCATGGCTCAGCGGAAACAAATCTGATTAGCATCCATAAGGACACAGGCCTCACTCAGTGGGTTAAAGATATGGCGCTGTGAACTGTGGTGTAGGTACCAGATGAGGCTCGGATCCCACATTGCTGTGGCTGCGGCCAGCAGCTACAGCTAGGATTTGACCCCTAACCTGGGAACCTCCGTACGCTGCAGGTGCGGCCCTAAAAAGACAAAAAACAAAATAAACAAAACTCAACTATGTTAGTAATTAGGGAAATAGAATGAAAACCAGAGTTAACCACTGCCAACCTACCAGAATGGTTAAAATAAAAAGACAGACAATGCCAAATATTAGTAAGGAGTATAAACTGGTATAACCACTTTGGAAAATTAGTAGTATCTACTTAAGTTGAAAGTAACTAAACTGTTTACTGAAAGCAACTAAGTCCAGCAATGCCATTTCCAAGTATATGTTAGTATATGTGTTCATTTAAAGATACAGTGTTAGTAGATGCACTTTTTATATAGCTCTAAATTGAAAATTACCCACATGCTCATCCATCAGTGGCAGAATAGATAAATTGTGAAATAGATGAGTTACTATATAACAATGAGAATAAATGAACTGTATCTACAACACAAACATGTTAAGGAGTATTTTGGCTTCCTGTGAGGTGTTTGGTATTAGCAAGTTTAAGCCACACTATCCCTCCAAAAAGCGTAAAAGGCAAGCCACATAGTATGCTTACACTCAGAATATATAAAGAAATCTTATAACGAATAAGAAAAAAGAAAACCCAATAGAAAAAAAAGGGTGAAAGACTTGAATGGGCACTTTGAAAAAAACATCAGAACGGACAACATACTTAGGAGAAGATCCTCAACTTCACTATTATCAGAAAAAAGCAAATGAAAGCAATAGTGCACTGGTACTCACCAGAAGTGCTAGAATTATAAAGCCTGACAAGTGCCAATGCGGTTAATGCTGACAAGTGATGGAAACCCTCGCACACCACTAGAATGTGGAAGTGATTTCAGCCTCTTGGAAGTTATCATCAGGCATTTACCCATCAATGATACCACACCCTTTGTCCCATTAGTTCCACTCCTGGAGAAGTTCGGGCACAGGTGCATCCGATCCACGTACAACAAAATGCATAGCAGCGTTATGCAGAATAGCCCCAAGCTGGAAACAACCCTAGTGTCCATCGACAGCAAAATGGATTGTTATGGTGTAAGAGACGCAATAGAATTCTATAGAGCAGCAAGTAAGCAAACCATTGCTGCCTGTTACCTGGATGGATTCCAGGCACGACACAGACTTAAAGAAACCAGGTACAAAAGCAGATCGCATCATTCTCTTTATATAAAAGTAAGCAAAACTAATCTATGGTGACGGATTCGCAGTTGCCTTTGGGGAAGGACGGTGTCTTTCGGAATAGTGTTCTTTCAGGAGCCCAGCAGCAGCCACGCAAGTGTACTCACTCTTGTGGGCATTTGTCACGTTGCAGACTTCAGATCTGCGCACTTCCTCTGTATAAGGCTTCAACAGAAATATCTAATTGTTAGAGAGCGCAGGCCTGACTGCAAACTAGACCAGGGCGGAAGACCCAGGCCCGGTCTTCAAGGTGTCACCCGGGTGCCGAAGCCCGGGACCCATCATTGAATCTCATGGGCGGAGTGAAAACAGTCACGGCCTCCCTTTCACCTCTCGGTGCTCTGATGCACGCGAAAGTTCCACTTGGGGGCTTTCACTTTTTGTTAACTTGCGGACACAAATATCTGGACTTCGGGCTCTGCAGGCCACAGCTGCACACGAGGAACCAATCCAGAACCAGATGTACCGCGGAGAGCGCGCGGGAGCCCGACAGCTGTGGAGGAACCAAGGGGCGGGGCCCGAGCCCGGGGAAGGAGCCAGATCATGGAGGAAATGGCTTCTCGATTGCTTAGGCCTGGGCGCCGCGCTGTGCGCGCACGCCGGAGGCGATTGATGCTGCCTGGCGATGGGCGCGGGGCACGCCGGGACGTCGGTGCGGCGGGAGGAGCGGGAGACGCAGCGGGCGGGAGGCGACAGGATGGTGAAGCTGACGGCGGAGCTGATTGAGCAGGCGGCGCAATACACCAACGCCGTGCGGGACCGCGAGCTGGACTTGCGAGGTGAGTCTGGAGTGGGTGGGTGGCCCGGCCTCCTCGCCCGCTTGGCGGCTTGCGCCCGCCGCGTGTGCGAAGGGCGGGAGCGTGGCCTAGGGCCTGCGTGCTGGTTTCCACCCAGGCTGAGTCTCGCTGCCGTCGTTAGCTAGACGCCGTCCCTGGGCTCCTCCGAGGCTCTCCCTAGCCCAACCCCCACCGCCCGGGCCCGCCTCGATGCTTGGGTCAGACCGCGGGGCCGGTGCTAGGCCTGCGGGGTGAGCTGAGCCTTTGGAGGGGCAGACGTGTTTGTGATCCTCGCGCGGACCGAAATACGGTAAAGTGAGGTCATCAGTATATATATTGGGTACGGGACGGAGAAAACGAAGTGGGGAGCAAAAACGGTTTTCCCCCGGCATTTCCTCCTCATTAGCTTCAACGGTCTATTTCCCTTTTGCCAAAACATTTGAAAGAGCGGACAGTTTCAGCCAGTCTAGGGCTGCCGGATACCTTGCGTTTATAAGAGAGGCTGAAGCTCTCCAGACTGTTAAATTCCTCTAGCAACTCGTCTGCATGGTAGGAGAAGGCTCTAGGAAGGGTGTGAAGGGCAGCTTCTCCGGGGTTAAGTCTTGGCCTGAGATTTGCCCCCACGGGGAGAACACCGTCTCAGGAGCAGCACTGCTGCGGGCCTTGCTTTCTGCTTCCTTTTGCTTTCTGACACGGTGCATTTGTTTTGTTGAAATTAAATATCTTAGAGGATCAACTCAAGAGTAACCGACCGCTTTCATACTCTTGGCAGAGGCTGATGTCTGCCTTCTCTCTGAGTCTGAAGTGCATCCAGTGTTGAGGATGCATGTTTTGGTACAGCACTTAACTTTGAGCCCTTAGAGCTCTAAATTGTATACTTTATTGAATCTTGGCTAGGTTAACTTCTTTTCTTTTCCTAGCACCTAAGATAATAATTATGCCCCTAATAGACAAATCAGTGAGTATTTGAGTGAGTTGTTCACAAGGTGACTTACCATTGTGTACAAATTGACCTTCAGCTCTGGATTGGAGCTCAGGGAGGTGAAGGAAGTGGGAACTGTCATGATATGAAGATATGCGAATGAGTTCTGGGAATCTGACCTGTGGAAATGCAAAAGAGGTTGAGAGCTATTGTGCATAATGTGTGAACAAGGCTTGGACACTGACAGTAGGTGGCTCCCAGTATAAAGTCCTGTTAGGCCACTTCGCTAGCTCTGCGGCCCTTTCTTAGAACAATATGAGGCACCTTGTAAATATTCTTGGAAATGTTAGCTACCTACCAGTATTACTGTTAGTAAGTATTCTCATTTTTCTTGCCCTTATCATCAACCTATGCTTTTGCAGCATAGGTGCCAGGTAAACAACTTTCTGAGTCAATGAAAGCTTTGAGTCCAGTTACCGTGAAATGCTACTAACGTTTACTTGTTTACTTGTGGGTTTTTTCCGTCCTTTTTCCAGGGTACAAAATTCCTGTCATTGAAAATCTGGGTGCTACCTTAGACCAATTTGATGCCATTGATTTTTCTGACAATGAAATCAGGAAACTAGATGGTTTTCCTTTGCTGAGAAGACTGAAGACATTATTAGTGAACAACAATAGAATATGGTAAGTGTCTACTGGTGGAAAGTGGTGTTTGTTCCACTAGAGTAAATGTAGCAGAGTTCCATGAAGAAGTTGCAGTATTGCCAGTTACACCTAAGTACTTCTTAAATGGAAAATAAACTGCACTTTTCCCATACAGATCCAGAGATGAATTTGGCATTGGTCTGGTCTTATTTGCATATGTTCAGAAATCTTGTATATTTATGTATTCGTGGCACCTTTCTAATTTCAATTAAAAACCTGCTGCTTTGGGGAGTTCCCACTGTGGCTCAGTGGATTAAGAACCTGACTGGTATCCATAAGGATCCAGGTTCAATCCCTGGCCTCACCTAGTGGTTTTAAGATCTGGCATTGCCACAAGCTGTGGCGTAGGTAGCAGATGTGGCTCAGATCTGGCGTTTCTATGGCTGTGGTGTAGGCTGGCAGCTATGGCTCCGATTTGACCCCTATCCTGGGAACTCCCATATGCTGTGGTTGCATCCCTAAAAAGACACACACAAGAAGTTCTGAGTAGTGAGTTGCTGTTTTTGAAATGCGCATTATTTCTCGTGAGTTAACTATTCCATTGTGGTTTGGTTACTGGGTATCTTGTGCCTGAGCTGTGAATGCAGAATCACTTATGTTTCTGGGCTTCACACAAGTCCTGAGATGAATTAAGCAGTCTGTTTACACAGGAATTTCTCCTTGTCTTTGGTTTCCTTAAGACAGTGTGGTAGTAGGAAGGGCCCTAGGCATCTTTAAGGGGATGTGGGCGTCTAAACTGACTTCAGACAGTTTCCTTTTTGTGCCTCATTTTCCTCTGTCAGATGGGGTCTTGGAAGAAAGATCTCCTAAATTTCTTCCCACTCTGAAGTCCTCTGAGCAAGGGCTCAGACAAAATTTTTAGCTGACTTAATTTGCATGTTTACTAAGAGTCTTTCTGTTTTTATTTCAGCCGTATAGGTGAGGGACTTGATCAGGCTCTGCCCTGTCTGACAGAACTCATTCTCACCAACAACAGTCTTGTGGAATTGGTAAGTCGAACAGGGGAAGAATGTATTTGGGGGGAGGAATTAAAGGTACTACAGTTCTCTTATAGAAAACTTGGAAAACCAGAAAGTTACCTCCTCATTCTTTTTCTTCCTCTTTTTCTTAATTAATTCAGGAAATGGGCCTTTTTGGGTTATCAGTCTGTTGTTAGTGCTTTTGTGTTCGGTTAAGCTACCCCTATCCCAGGGTCATAAAGAACCTTGCCTATTCTCTTTTTTAGAATTGCAGTGTCCAGTATGGTGGTCACTAACCACAGTGGCTAGTTTGAATTAAGGTGTATCCAGAGACTTAGTTTTAAAAAAAAAAAAAAAAAAGAATGTAAACTATAAATTTTTTATATCAATGTTGTAATAGTAATTTTTTTGGAAAAGAGATAAAATATGTTGTTTTTCACCTGTTTTATTGTTGCTCCTAGAAAATTACATGTGATGTACGTTAACTTTGTTGGACGGTTTTATTCCAGAAACTCCTGTTTTACTCCACATTTAGAGTAACAATCCATTTGAAATTGGTTTTCTTTTTTTGTGTGTGTATCTTTTTGCCTTTTTTTTTTAATCTAGAGCTGCACCCACGGCATATGGAGGTTGCCAGGCTAGGGGTCTAACAGGAGCTGTAGCTGCCAGCCTTCGCCACAGCTACAGCAACATGGGATCCGAGCTGCGTCTGCAACCTACACCACAGCTCACAGCAATGCCGGATCCTTAACCCACTGAGCAAGGCCAGGGATCGAACCCGCAACCTCATGGTTCTTAGTTGGATTCGTTAACCACCGAGACACGAAGGGAACTCGGAAATTGGTTTTCTTATGAGATAAGGGGCAAGTTTTGTTTTATTTCGATGTGATTATTTTGACCTGTTTCTTCTCATGCTATATATGTATAATTTTTAACAAAGTTGAACTTACACTATATATTGTGTCGTAACCTAAGATTTCTCTTAATTGCTGGATGTTTAAGACCGTGCAGTATAACTTGATTTTAGGTTATTATGCTCTTAACCCCTCCCTTCCCTATTTCCTGATTGTTCCTTTCCTGGTGGGCTGGGTCCGTAAGCTTCCTTCAGATTCCCAAAGGAGTGCTTGCCTCCAAAAGTAAGAAAGCTCTGATTTCTAAACTATATGAGGTGTTTACTCCAAAATGCACATTCAATGTGTGGCAGCTGGGGGCTGTTTTTTATGTATGTTGTAATTGCACTTAAAGCTGTTTGCAAAGATGAAGGCTTACTTTATCCTATCAGTTACTGAAAGGGCTATGTTAAAGTCCTACATGATAGTGGATTTGACTGTTTCCCTGGAGTGGTCAGTTTTAGTTTTATTTATTTTTAGGTTATCTTATTTGGTATACCTAGATTTTATCTTACTGATGAAATGAACCTTTTATCGTTACGTTGTGACACTGTGTCTTATTAGTGCTGTTTTATTTGTCTCATCCATCTGCATTTCTTTTTCTCTACTGCTCACTCTTTTTTTGTCATTCCACTTTTCTTTCTGATAGTTTAGAAATTAATTATAATTATTAGACTATTTCTCTTAGCATCCTAGTATCCAGGTATAAACATCTTTACCTTCTGAACAACTTAGCACTTTTATCATCTCACCCCTCCAAGACATCACTGTCTTTTACACAGTCTTCTGTGTCTATGTGTGTAACTAAAGCTACCATTTTTCCTTTCTTTTGTTTTTATAGCTTTATTGAGATATGATAGACAAAAATTGTATGTATTTAAGGTGTACAGTGTGAATTTTGATATACGTATACATTGTGAAATGATTACCACAGAAAGTGGCAGCTTTCTGAATGCCTGGCTTTTCCCCTCCCTGCTTTTATTTGTACTTTTTCCTCATTGTCCTCCTTGGCCCTGTCCCACTCAATTCAGATCTGTTGTAGCAGCCTCTCCTCAGTGTGGGGCTTTGTTCTGGAAGGGCACAATTTCTGGTTAGTATTAGTGACTCAAGCCCTTCAGGACTCATCACACTTAACGTACTCATCATTGAAATGAGCGTATTCTCAGACTGGGTACCTGTCAGTGGCTTTATAGTTTGTGGGTTTGTTGGATGCCTTTTTGCCTTTCTTCTGCTTCTTCCTATACAAATGTTGTCACCATGCAAGTTTTGTAGCTCTCAGAGTAGCTTGTCCTTACTTGTTGCTATTTTAGGTTCTTGACAGAATACCTTTTCATTTAGTTTGGTTGTAACTGTTGGCCATAGGTTTTTATTTTTCCATTTTTGTTACACTATGTTTTATGGGTCAGTTTGGGAAGAGTCAACACTAACCTGCCTTCTGTATATATAGTTAATATAAAATACCCTTTGTCCTTGAAACATTTATTTGAAGAGATTTGGGGGAGCCTAGAATAAAGGTGCCTTCTCTCAAAGATGATACGCCTGTGTTGCTCCCGGGCACGTAAGGTGCTAGCTATAAAAACCACCTTACCCCAAGATCCCAGCTTGACAAAGTTCCCTGTATGAATAACTTGCTCCAGAGTTAGGTCAGTTTTCACATTACTTTCTTTTCTAAGTCATTGCTTTAAACTCAGTACCCCCCACCCACCCTTTATTTTTGCTCTTTAGGGCCACAGGTGCAGCATATGGAGGTTCCCAGGCTAGGGGTTGACTTGGAACTACCACTGCTGGCCTACATCACAGACGCAGCAACACCAGATCTGATCCATATCTGCGACATACACCACAGCTCATGGCAAGGCTGGGTCTTTAACCCACAGAGCAAGGTCTAGATTGAACCCACATCCTCTTGGATACTAGTTGGGTTTGTTTGTGCTGAGCCACAATAGGAGCTCACTCAGTAGTCCTTTTAAGGTTGCTACAGGAAATTTTTTTTGGTCTCTTCTGCTCTTGTGACAGAAGCTGCTATGGCCAAGATTTTAAGTTTAAGAAGCTCAAATTTATGAACCAGTTTATTCAGTAGTGTAGTAGTATTGGTAATGTGCTGGGTACTGGGGCAGGAAAAATAAATGAATGAGTAGAAAAAAGATGATCCTTGCTCCAAAGGCAGCCACCATTTTAGAGTATCAAAAGGGGATGTGATATTCGTGTTCTCACCTGTGGCTGTTATTTTACAGGGTGATCTGGACCCTTTGGCATCTCTCAAATCACTGACTTATCTAAGGTATGGAAATGATGTGTGGTGGTGACAATAAAGTCCTTTAAAATGGCACTACTTCCAGCCTTGATCTTAAAGTGATTAGTTAGTGAAAAGTACTTTTAAAAAACAAATATCGAAAATATTTCCTTTGGGCTCAGTGTGCTATTAAAATTTGCCTAGCGTTAAGTTACTATAATATTGAAAGGTGAACAAGAATAGTGACCTTTTCCTACAACATGCGCTCATTAGGTTTTATTGAATGACGTACTGTAAATAAGATGGGTCTTGTATTGTCCCTTTTCTTGTAGTATTCTAAGAAATCCTGTAACAAATAAGAAACATTACAGACTATATGTCATTTATAAAGTCCCACAAGTCAGAGTACTGGATTTCCAGAAGGTGAAACTAAAAGTAAGTATTACTCTGTTGTATGTCATTGTACATTGGTGTGTTTTCCTTTATACTTTTGTTCCTGGTATTTTTAATTCCTCAATGAGTTCTATCATTTGTTTGTAGTAAAAAAAAGGGGGGGGGGAGGGTGTCGAGTCAGATTTTTTTTCACAACGGAGTTTATGGTGGAATTTGAGTGAAAGCTGTGGACTGTGGGGCTGGTCATTCCAGAGGGGGTGCAGCCTCAGCCGCAGTGAGCTCTGTCTCAGCAGACGGCCTGCTTAGAAACACTCCCTGTACGGAACTTAATGTCACCCGTTATCAGCAGCTTTAGTTGTTAGAATGATTTTCCCTTTATAGGGAGTTGGTTTGGGTTTTGTTTTTGTTTCTTTCTTTTTTTTTTTTTTCCAAACCTTCTTGGTTCCTCAAAAGCCCCTCCTTGGAACTGGGGCGGGGGGGCTTCCTTCAGGGAGCTGCACCAGAGGAAGGCAAGACCATTGTGTCTCCTTTTCATTTGAAATTGGCTTTTTGGTGTTTTTACCAGCCCAGAGTACTTCAGGAGAGTTTTTTTTTTTTTTTTTGTCCCGTGTTTTCTGAGGAATGCAGCTAAATGCATGTGGTATTCCTATTTCCATTAACTCTGTGTGTGGTGTCGCTGTAGGAGCGTCAGGAAGCAGAGAAAATGTTCAAGGGCAAACGGGGTGCACAGCTTGCAAAGGATATTGCCAGGAGAAGCAAAACGTAAGATACGATATCCAACTTCACTCCACTTCACCTTCAGAAACATTATCTGTCTGGCATTTTGCCTCCTGCAAAATGAAGTGAAACACCTGTAACTAATACAGCGCTACATTTGCGTGGTGATAATCCGTGACCGTCAGTGGTCCGTGTGTTACATGAGATTTGTCCCAGGTTGGCAGAGCAAACATTTCAGCATTCGGCCTTACTATGGTCTTATACACATCCTCCTTTCTCGGTAGGAAGATGAACTGGGTGGTGTTTCTGAAGGAGAGAGTTTCTTGTATCAGTTTGTTAACAAAGATAAGATACTACACTGGTTGAATTACTTTCAAAGGCCTTTGAAAGTAAAAGAGAAGCAATTTCTGTTGGTCTGGATTTGACGGTTTTGTTCTTCTCTCCCCTCCCAAGTTTCAATCCAGGTGCTGGTTTGCCAGCTGACAAAAAGAAAGGTGGGCCGTCTCCAGGGGATGTGGAAGCGATCAAGGTAATAACGTGTTAGGAGACTTGGACTGGAGTGAGCTCTTTCAGGTTTAGGTCACAAAATTATGTAATAAACCAAGTAATAAATCCATCAGTGCAGATTTCCCCAACAGTTGTTAGAATCCAGCCGTATTTTTGTGTAAGGAAAATCTAGCTTAAAGATATTACTTGACCAGACTTTGACTCGAATTAATTCCATGAGTCGGTCTTATGAGTGGAGGCCACTCTGGTGTTTGTCATTTCCCCCGGGTGCATTTATTGGTTAACAGTTAGTTATCTTTGCATGCTATCTTAATTTTTACTTTCAAAAGATTTGCTTCCTGAAAGATTCTGCTTGATGAGAAATCCTCATTTTGTAATACTGCCTCCTAAATTAATAATACCGTCTCCTAAATTATCTGGTGGCATAATTCAATTAGCTAGAATTTTAGGACATGTGCAGTGATTATTTACTCTCTTATTAGAGGCTCTGCATGCGTCTCTTTACCAATTTGGGAAATTTATGATTTGGCTTAGGGGTTGATTTCACTATGCCAATAAAATTCTTCCCCCAACAAAGAATTATTTAATATTACAACTCAAAAGATGGTGTGAATTTCTGAGTGATTGAGTGTTAGATGAAAGCAGTTGTCCATCACCATTTTTTTTTCTGTCATCCAGAATGCTATAGCAAACGCGTCAACTTTGGCTGAAGTGGAGCGGCTAAAGGGCTTGCTGCAGTCCGGTCAGATACCTGGCAGAGAACGCAGATCAGGTCAGGAAACTGTGTTCTGTCTTTACTTCCACTCACAGTGATTTGAAACAGTTTAGATGCTACCATCTAAGAATGCTAGAATAGTGCCTCGTTACCCTCTAGTCTAATGTACGTGAGATCCCTTTAAATGATCTTTGAAGGCAAATCATTTGATAAAGATGATTACATCACAGGACTTTGGGGGGTTGTAGTATGCAAAAGTTGAAACAAACATTACTTCAGTAGCCATGGAGTGAAGCAAGCACTAGAGGTGACCATGTGGCCTTTGACCCATGTGCATGTAGGCTGGCTTGGCAGTCTGGAATTACAAAGCCAGGCAGCCCGAGGTCAGAGCTTAGCTTCACCTGCTCTGTCCTAAGATTAATCCCCACTTAACATTAAATCTCTTTCTTCATCTCTAAATCTGAGAAGGTTGGTTGTTGGGAGGACTAAGTAAGATAGTAGCATTGAGCACCGGGTCTGACTGTTAGCAAGTGTTAGCTGTTCTGATAGAAATGCCAGCTTTGTTGGACACTGGATCATAAAGTAAAAACTACCCCAAATTGCGCATTTTACCAATTTTCATTTGTAACTGGGGACCTCTATCTAGACCGGCTCAGGAAAACTTTCCTTGAGGAAATAACGCTTGAACTGAAGCTAAACATAAGTAAGACATTCATTAGACCAGATGTTCTCACTCTGTGGTCTTTGGGCCCCTGAGGGTTTGTGAGACAAACTTTCTATGCTGACAACCAAGGTGTTGGGCTTTTTTTGTTTCTTTCAGTGGCCCAAAGGATATTAGTAGGCGTCATTCTCAACTGTGGCGCACTCAGTAAAATAGCTGCTGGTTTCATTTGCCTACGAAGGTCTTGTGGAGTAGTGAGAGTTACTGGTGCTATTAAAGGTCACCCCTGGGGCACATGTCTTTTTGGTGTCCTGGGTGACGGAACTGGGGTGCCCCTCAGTGGATCTTTGGCTCCCTGCACTTGTGCTGTTCAGGTGAGAGGCAGGGTGCTTCTCGAACACAATATGAGCTTGTCCATTCAAGAACAGCTAGTGATCAAAATTTCAAGCAAAAATTAAAAGCTGGAAAACGTTTAGCCACAACTGTAACCTTGACAGTTTTCTAGTACTTCCAGACTTCTGAGGAAGTTGTTGATATGATTGAATGTAATTTTTAAAGTAACGTGTAAAGAAATGGGTCAGCATTTGGGAGATGTGCATAACTTAATGAGCAGTGTTTTCCAAATGATGCTACGGAACCACGCGTGTGTAAATGCTACAGGGTAAACCAGTGGGTTTTCAAGTAAAGGAGTTTGGAAAGTTCTTTGATAAGGTTTCAGACTCTGTGTTGTAATATGACCTTTAAGGAACTACGGCTTTTATCAGGTCTTGGCATAGTAGCCAAAATGCATCAACAACTGTCTGCAGAGGCTGTTAAAATACTCTCTTTCCTAACATGTTCTGTGAGGCTGGTTTTCTTCACACCCTTCAGTCAGAACAGTGCTTTGTAACAGTTGGAGTAATGAAATCAGTACGAGGTTCAGCAGACATTACAGAAACAGGCAAAAATAGAAAATAATGCCAACTTACTACATATTTTTATTTTAGAAAATATTATTTTTTATAAAAACATAAAGTAACACAGTAGTAGACTTATTGTTTTAATGAATTACTGTTTTAAAAGTACTCTTTAAGTATTATCGATACCGTAGAAATAAATGTAACCTGCTTACAAGCTCTTTGAGTCCTAAAACTCTAGTATTTGAGGACTGTTGAGTTAGAGGCAGAACGGCTTTCTCGGGGAAAGAACTGCACTGGCAGGAAACCTGCGCTAAAAGAGCCTGGCACACTCGGACTGGGGGACAGTGAGAGCGAAAGTCACAGGGTGGGAAGAGCGGTGAGACAGGCTGACAGAGTGAGCACGCGAGCCAGGCTGCAGGGCACTGCAGGTGTGTCACTTGCAAGTCAGTCTGTGGTCCTGAGAACAGAAGTCTGTCAGAGGCTTTCGAGGCTCCCTTGTGACAGAAGTTGGGGGCGGGGCAGAGGGGGCGGCGGAGTGGTCTTAAATTGCTTGCTGTGCCTGCAGTATGACAGAATTACTAGATTAATTTGTTTCCCCTAGAGTGTTTTATCATCTGGGCCTTTAAATGCCATCGAACAAATGTGGGGCACATTGAGCGGAGGATGGAGATGGTCCATGGTCCTCTCTAGATTTCAGGGCCCCAGGCTTCTGAGTAGCACTTCCCAGTGACATTCTTTCTTGGTAGTTTTGTACCTAGAAATGTAATGTGTGGGTGTAACTCTAGAACAATAGGCTTAAACATGAGTAATTGTCCCAAACATCCACATGATAAGAACATTGCCTTTTTCTGAGTACACTGGTTAAAATATCTATAAGTTGTTGACAGTCCGTCAGTGATTATTGTTACCATATTTTTCTTAATTTAGAGACAAAGTCATTGACTATTCCTAGCATGTGATGTAGGTATCCCTTTTTTTGAGTGTTCCCAATTTCTTAGACTGTAGTAGTGGTAAGAAAAAAGTATAAGCTTTCTGTCCTCACAAAAAATGAAATTATCAGCTTGACAGCAGTGGGTTAGATGACAGGCAAGGAGTTTGTCCTTCATAAAACAACTTTGTGACCGTTTGCCTTAGCACCTGGCCATCCTTTCCAGTACCTGCCAAAGGCAGATGGTCTGTGGACCCTAAGTTCCTCGCAAGCAGGAGCTGCTGTTGGGCTTTGTACCTCGTCCAGAGCCTGGCACTCAGCGGTCTCACAGATGGGTGCTCACACACCGAGTGAGCGTGTTCTCTGAAATCGGCTTGACTTCTGGCTGTGTGTTTTTTCTAGGCCCCACTGACGATGGCGAAGAGGAAATGGAAGAAGACACTGTCACCAATGGGTCCTGAGCAGTGTGGCCTCTGAGGATTTACAGGATAGTCCACTTGGGGCCCGTCCTGCTTTTTACATAGTAGCCTTGTTTATGTCAGCAAAGTAGAGTTCAAAAGCGTTGTTGAAATGCTTAAAACTGCTGCTGGTAATTTTGTAATATAAATTTTAAAATCTTAATGCCAGTTTTCTACCAATAGTGCAAATAAAGGACACTCACTGTGCTGCTGGTTGTGAGTCATTGGGGCCCCTGTGCAGCGAGGTGTGTGGTAACGCAGGAGGGTGGCTCTTCCAAGTGGGCTCCCCGGTCTCCATGAAATGTGTAGGTGTCTTTAGTTCTTAATAAAACTTAAGGTTATCTGTGTGCTGCTGCTGATCATCTGTCGGAAGTTGTGACCTCAGGTGTACTTTTCCCACATGAAGCATAGCAAGAGCTTCAGTAAGGGCAAGCCAGGCTCTAGGGCTTTACCGGAGTCAGCAACCTTTGAAGTTTTTATTTAACCCTACCTACCAACATCATGCAAACGATAAATTGCTGATTTGAGCTGTTAGAGGAGGTGTGATTTCTGCCTGTCAGGTGACAAGACGGGAGCTGAGCAGCATCACACTTCGGTGTTGAGGACATGGGGCAGGGTCCTCAGTTCCTGGTTGCCTGTTACAAACCTCACACCCTGCTATGGCCAGTTCTGGCTGATCTATAAAAAAACGAGGTGGTGGAGGGGTGTCCGCCCGCCGTCTTTTCTTATCCGGCATTGATTTGGGTTGTTTTTTAATTTTTTTTAATTTGATTCTTTTTTTTTTTAGGGCCGCACCTGCAGCATATGGAAGTTCCCAGGCTAGTGGTCAAATCAGAACTGCAGCTGCCAGCCTATGTCACAGCCATGCCTAATCCGAGCCTTGCCTGTGACCTACACCAGAGCTCACGGCAACACCAGATCCTTAACCCTTTGGGCAGGGCCAGGGATCAAACCTGCATCCTGGACACTAGTTGGGTTAGTTACGGCTGAGCCACAACAGGAACTTCTAAGTTGCTTTTTAAAGCCCCCTGGGTGATTCTAAATGTGAGAAACAGGCCCTGAAACAGTTTTGAGTGAATGCAGATGGGCTGACTTGCTGTTCTTACAAGGCATGTACAAGGTGTCTAAGATGCAAAGGGACTCCTGCCTTGGAGGAGCTGACAGTCTGGCTGGGCAGACAGAACCTCATGCGATAGTGGGGCTAAGCCTCAGTGGAGTAGCAACAAAGAAAAGGAGCTGGAGCTTGGGCATCAGGAGAACCTGGCCTTTTGGTTTCCTCAGTGCAGGGTCTGTGGTGGAGCCTGAGGCTCTGTGGATCTAGCAGGCTCCTGATGGCTGTCAATCCGAGGACAGCAGGATTTCTAGCCTCCCTGCTCACCCCTTCCTTAACTTCTGCCTGACACCTTCAGCTCCTTCAGGAGCCATCCCGTGATGCCGTTACTGATTCGTTACAAAAAGGTAAAGTGTAGTCTTACCTACTTTTCTTTTAGCAAATCATTCGGTGTGCCATGTCAGGAAGGGTCTGTGCTGTCAGAAACCAGGATCTATACTCACCTCCTGGCTGCACTGCAAAGGGCACCCTAGCGGAAGCCAGCCTGCTGGGTGTCTGAGTGACCCTTGGAGCCTGTGATGGAGGGGATAGCTCAGAACTGCCAAGCATTTCATGAGGGTCTTGCTTTTAAAGTGGCTAATGTTCAGGAGTTCCCGTCGTGGCTCAGCGGAAGCGAATCTGACTAGGAACCATGAGGTTGCGGGTTCGATCCCTGGCCTCGTTCAGTGGGTTAAGGATCCAGCGTTGCCATGAGCTGTGGTGTAGGTCGCGGATGTGGCTCGGATCTGGCATTGCCGTGGCTGTGGCGTAGGCCAGCAGCTACAGCTCCGATTAGACCCCTAGCCTGGGAACCTCCACATGCCGTGAGTGCAGCCCTAAAACGACAAAAGAAAAATAAATAAATAAAAATAAATGGATAACGTCCAAAAAGCCAGGTGGTAACACTAGTTCTTGATAGTGGGCTAGGTACTTGGCATGAACTGAGAGCAGTGTTCACTCGGGTTGGAAGAATTTTAGTATCTTAATTGCTAGTGCTGTGTCCATACATACCCATGGGTTGTCAAGTAGGGGCGTTTTGCTAATGGACCTCTCCCTGACACTATATACCTCATCTTTAAAAGCTCCCAAAAGGAAAGATTTTCATCCTATGACACAGCCACAAAACTGCAAAAAACCCCATAGCCATTCAGAGGGCTACAAACCTCCCTCACCATCTGGCTGTCCCCCACTGCCTTGTGCTCCCCCCCCCCCCCCCCACCACCCCAGCACCAGTGATCAAGGGGAGAAGGGAAAGGAAGGAGGTAGGAAGAAAAATGTCTCCTTTTGAGAACCCCGCTCCACTGGGGGCACCACTCGCCCCAGCCTGGCCTCACTACCCACGTCCCCACCTGTGCTCTCCGAAGAAGTAAAACTTTGTAGGTGACATGATGCTATATGTAGAAAATCCTGGAATTCCCATCATGGCACAGCGGAAATGAATCCAACTAGGAACCATGAGGTTGCAGGTTCGATCCCCAGCCTCGCTCAGTGGGTTAAGGATCTGGTGTTGCCATAAGCTGTGGTGTAAGTCGCAGATGCAGCTCAGATCTGGCATTGCTGTGGCTGCGGCGTAAGCTGGCAGCTATAGCTCTGATTTGACCCCCAGCCTGGGAACTTCCATATGCTGTGGGTGCAGCCCTAAAAAGCCAAAAAAAAAAAAAAAAAAGATACTACCGCGAAACCACTGGAGTTCATCCGTGAATTCTGTGAAGTTGCAGGATATAAAATTAATACACAGAAGTCTGTTGCATTTCTGTATACTGACAAATAGAGAAATTAAGGAAACGATCCCATTTACCGGTGCATCAAAAAGAACAAAATACCTAGGAATAAACCTAAGAGGCAAAAGATCTGTACTCTGAAACCTCTAAGATGCTGATGAAAGAAACTGAAGATGGAAAGATATGGAGAGATCCATATTATTGGTTTGGAAGAATTAATATTGTCAAATTTGACTATACTACCCAAGGCAGTCTATTGATTCGATGCAATCCCTATCAAATTACCAATGCCATTTTTCACAGAACTTGAACCCAAAGTTTTTTACTTTGTATGGAAAACCAAACCAATCTTGAGGAAGAAGAACAGAGTTGGAGGAATCAGGCTCCCTGAATTTAGACTATACAAAAAAGCTACAGTCATCAAAACACTCAGTCCTGGCACAAAAGCAAATACAGATCTATGGAACAGGATAGAAGGTCCAAAAATAAACCAACCCATGTATGGTCAGTCTACAACAAAGGAGACAATGTACAGTGGAGAAAAGACAACCTCTTCAATAAATACTGCTGGGAAAACTGGACAGCTACATGGAAAAGAATGAAATTAGAACACTAACATCATACACAAAAGTAAACTCAAAATTGCTTAAAGACATAAAGGTAGGACCAGATACTCTAATAAAAACTCCTAAAGGAAAAACATAGGCAGAACCCTGACATAAATCAACAATACCTTTGTTTTCTTAGATCCACCTTCTAGAGCAAATGGAAATAAAAGCAAAAAATTTTAAATGGGGCCCAATTAAATTTAAAATCAATTTCACAGCAAAGAAACCATAAACAAAAAATATTTGCAAACCAGAGATAAATTTCCAAATTAACACAAATAGCTCATACAGTTTAATATAAAAAAAAAAAAAACTCCATCAAAGAACATCAAATATGCATTCTTTTCTTTGACGGTCCAGGATGTTCTTTTCCACTTCTTAGATTCCAGATTAAAGGATAAATCCATCTGATAAATGGAAACAATCTTAAAAATACAGGGATAGAAATTTCTTGTATATATACATACTTGGGGAAAGTTCGAATTTTAAAAAAATCAGAATTTAGCAAATTTTATGAATAGTGAAAACTATTTTGTTCTCCAGCCCCCAAATTAAACTTTCTCTACAATGAGCATTTTTAGCACTGAGCTGTCTTAAATTTTGATTTTCCTCTTGTCAATAACAAAGACCATTGGGAAGTCAATTCTATGAACGTGGCTGTGTTAACTGCTGATGTGCCAGCCGGACACTGTCAGCAGAACAATATCTCCTCACCCATGGGTGAATTTCCACTAGTAAAAGACTACACAATCTGAAAACCAGTAACTCTTGTTAGATCCATCAGAGAACTGAGGTTACAGCGCCAATTACCAGCCCTCAAGTTGTGGATACAAAGAATCTCCTTTGCCACAGCAGAAACCTCCACAGACACCAGGAGGTAAATCCTCCAGGGTGCCCAGGGTCAGGAGGGGTCTCCCAACTTTTGTGAGCCTTTCTTCAGGATTCCTCACCAGGCAAGAGACAAAGAGAAACAAAGGCAAGTCTGCATAATCCTCCAATGAGAATGGAGTCCCAGCAAAGGGCACTAAATGTGCACAAATCACAATCCAGTTCCACATCAGGTTTAGGAGCCGTGTAAGCCACCGAGTACATTTTGCGTTTTTAAAAAATGACTCTGGCTGTAGTGAGAACAGCAGATTGAATGCAGGGAGAAACATGAGACCATTTCAGTTTCTGAGGGACAAATGACAGTCCTTTAGACTAGGGCCCTGGCCGTGGTCAAGAAGGGAAACCAACAGACCTTAAAAGACAGGAGGACCTTGTGCTGTGCAGAGAAGTGAGAGACTGTGGCCCCAGGAGGGTGGAAGAAATGATGCAGACTTGGCATCTCATGTCTTACCAGCTGCTGCTCCAGCCCTTTGGGAAGAGAGCTAATCCATTCTCTGCTTGTTCTCAGCTTCCTTGGGTTCTAATAAATCTCCCTTCCCGCTTTAAAAAAAAAAAAAGCTAAATTAATTAAGGAGGGAACACATGGATTAAGGAGAAGGATGAGCAGTGGAATGAACTGACAATAAGTGACAGAAATACCAAGGGAATTATTAAATCATATCTGCAAATGAGAAAGCACACTCATCCAGAAGAAAAAGTTCTCCCCATGGGTCTAAGAGGGGATCCCTCCCTTCCCCACCAGGGAAAAGGGGACGAGGAAGGGGGGGAAGGTGGATGATGAACAGGCTCTGGGGAACCTCTATGTTATCCTCTTCTCCCCTCCGTGTGGCCTCCCTCTACTTCCATTTCAGAGCCCCAAACCTGACTTTCAGTGGTGGGAGGGCTTGAGAGTCATAGATGCCCCTAAAGACATTTTAAAGCTGTAGCATCCGGCAACTTTACAGGGAGCTAGAGCCCAGAGTCCTCACAGGCACAGGAAGCCTCTGCTCTAGTGCCCTCAGCAGCCACGAAGCGGAGGGATTTAGATACACAGTTGCCCGTTCATGGACTCAGGCCAGTCCTGGCCGGGAGAGCTGCTATCACTGGTCGTGCTGCTCGGGGGCTGACTCACAGCAGGAGAGACATAGTCTAAGACACAGCCTCAGCGTGGCAGAACCGAGGGGGCTCCAGGAGCTCATTTTCCCCAGTGCCCCATTTTGCAGATGAAAATGCAGAAGCCCAGGGAAGGGCAGGACTTCCTCAGGGCCGCACAGTGGGTGGCAGAGTGGGACTAGAAGCTCACCTCCAGAAGCTTCCTCAGACAAAAGTCATTCCCTTTGGAAGGCTCCTGTGTGGTGTCCACTAAGAATGACTAACAGGAATTCCCTTCGTGGCGCAGTGGTTAACGAATCCGACTAGGAACCATGAGGTTGCGGGTTCGATCCCTGGACTTGCTCAGTGGGTTAAGGATCTGGCATTGCTGTGAGCTGTGGTGTAGGTCACAGACACGGCTCGGATCTGGCGTTGCTGTGGCTGTGGCTGTGGCAGAGCCCGGCGGCTACAGCTCCGATTAGACTCCTAGCCTGGAAGTCTCCATATGCCGCAGATGTGGCCGTAGAAAAGGCAAAAAGACAAAAAAAAAAAAAAAAAAAAGGAATGACTAACAGTCCTGAGAACCCATTGCAGCATGTAGTAGCTGCTCAGTGGATGTTTGTTGACTGAATATATGATTGTAATGGGACACAGTAAGCAAACCTTAAGGCTGGGAGGGGGTTCCCCAATCTTGTCTTCAAAAAGGAGCTCTTGCTCCTTTTTGGTTGTAGGGGAGTGAATTGGGGCTTGGAAAGAGAAGAGATGCTGCTGTGAACTCTTCTGTATACAGAGGACAATGGGGTGTGGGAAGAGGACGTGAGCAGGCATCCTGGGAACCTGAGCACAGATGATGCAGCTGCTGGACCCTCACCCCTGCTTGACATCACACTATCTCCCACCCACGAAACAGGGTGAATAGCTTGTACGTGTCCTGGGAGGGATGATCACATGACCTTGATCTGGCCAGTCAGCATCTGCCACCCTCCCTGGCCAGAGCTGCGCGAGTGACCAGTCAGGACCCAGGGTGCGGCCTCTGCTGAGATCGTGGGGAGGAGTCCCCCATATTTCTGTTGGGAGCAGAGAGGATGTGATGTCAGCTTGTGGCCGTTCGTGGCCATCTTGCTCCCATAAAGGCAGAGCCACCTGAGGGTGACACCAGTAAGGACAGCCCAGAGGTCAGGAGAAAGGACTTCTGCTGACATCATAGAGCGCCAGGTACAGCCCCCTGCCTCAAGGCGTTCACCTGCAGACTTCTCAGTTCCTTAAGTCATTTTCTCCTGCCTTGATTGTGTTCTTCTTTAAGTCACTTTGAGTTTCCTGTCACTGGTTTCAAAAAAATTGTGACTCTCTCTTCCTTCTGGCTGAACGGAGAACTTGGAACAGCAACAGTGTGGGTTTAACATCCAAATAGTACCCTGAGGAGTTCCCATCGCGGCTCAGTGGTTAACGAATCAGACTAGGAACCATGAGGTTGCGGGTTCGATCCCTGGCCTTGCTCAGTGGGTTAAGGATCCAACGTTGCCATGAGCTGTGGTGTAGGTTGCAGACGCGGCTCGGATCCTGCGCTGTTGTGGCTGTGGCGAAGGCCGGCAGCTACAGCTCCTGTTAGACCCCTAGCCTGGGAACCTCCATATGCCGCGGGTGCGGCCCTAGATAAAGGCAAAAAGACAAAAAAAAAAAAAAAATAGTACCCTGAGACTTCAGTTTAATCTGGAGGTCCCAATGGATTCAAGGAAAATCTCTTGGGGCCAGCTATTGTTAGGATTACCCAAATTAATCCGTACAGGATTAGTCCCGTCGAAGTAGTAACCCAGTCCCCATTTAGAGGATAAGACTGAAGCTCAGAGAAGGGAGGTAACTGGGCTATAGAGGGGAGGTGTGGAGCGACAAAAACCCCAGATTCTGTTGCTTGAATTCTGGGAAGCCACATGGTGTGGCTTAACCATGTGGCAACATTAAGGCATCCAGCCCCACACTGGCCACTGTGGGTGCTTGGGGCTTGGCAACTTTATGAGATTCACAAAAGCAGGTGTGAAGGGGAGAGCGGGACCTTCCTTCACCAGCCCACCGCACCCTCCTGGCTCCCCCACACCCTGCATCCCTTTCTCGTGCTTTTTGTTGCATTTATAGAGCCGTGTTCATGTGACCACACGGCCAGTACCCTGTTCACAGGCTGCCATCTGGAGGGGAAGGCCAAAAGCCTGTGCTCCCACCATTTCTGGGAACCCCTTCTTCCTTTGGGCCTTGGGGAACCCTACTCCCTACTTGCATACCAGAGGTCTTTTCCAGAATATGCAGAGACTCGCTCAGTTTGCAACAGGTTGCATCCATCAATGTCCTCATGAAACTGACAGCACTAACGGCCTGAACCCAGCCAAAACCCAGACTGGGACTTGAACCCAGGTGCAGGGACGCGAAATGAACCTGAAGCCAGATTGCGACTTAAACCCACAGTTTTAAATTCGAGTTACTCACCCCGTGTCTGGACTCACTAAGATTCGGGTTCTTCATGTCTCTGCGCAGAAGGAATTCAGCAAGAGACAAAGGGACAGGCAAGAAGCAGATTTATCAGGATAGGACGCTTGTGAGAGATGCAAGCAGGGAGGCAAGGAAGCTCTGCCCTGAGATCCAGCTGGGCCATGGTTTTATCATCCAAGGGGCGTGGGGGTCGGAAAGTCCCGCCTCTTCCTTCCCGGGAGTAGCAGCTCCTCCTTAGCGTCCCATTAGGTGTGTATTCAAATCAGCTGAAGGGCACTCCTCGAACTCCTGCCCCTGGCCTGAATCTGATGCAGCCCCCATCCCACCCCCCGCCCAGTGACCCGAGGCAATTCTCGCACCTCCGCTAGTGAAGCCAGCCCGCCTCATGCTGATGGCTTTCTTACTGTGGTCTCCCAGCATCTCCCAGGTTTCCCTCTTTATGATCCCCTGTTGGAACTTCTACAACAAGTGTGCCTCCTCCATCCCTGTCGCTGTCCCTTGACACTCGGCTCCTGTGCTCCTTTCTCCACATTGTGGCCCCCGCGGCTGCCACAGGGGAGACCAAGCTGACAGACAGTGAATCCACAGCTCAGTGCTGGAGCGACGTGCGAGTTGAAATCTGACAGCTGAGAAGCTCGGTTTACAGGGGACCTCACTCTTCGTGCTGTAGAGGCTGTAGAAGGCCTGGACTCTGGAAGCAGCATGTGAGCCAAAGTGAATCCACGAGCGTTTTGATAGCTGGAGGCGTCCCGCCGTGGAGGGGGTGGCACAAGCCCCCTGAGGTTCTGAAGGCCCCCTGTGCGCAGACTCAGGGTGCACGAAGAAGGCGGAGGCCTGACCCGGCAGTTACAAGCCAGATAAGCAGGCAGGGCACCCTAGTGCCTGAGCTGCTTCATGGGTAGAGAGTGGGGGCCGGGGACAGAGACCCAAATCTGCTGGGGAACTGATTAAGGACAGAGAATTTATTTATTTACTTAGGCCATGCCCAGAGGTATGCAGAAATTCCTGGGTCAGGGCTCAAACCTGAGCCACAGCTGCAGTGACAACTCTGGATCTTTAACCTGCTACCACTCTAAGGACAGAGATTTTTTTTTTTAGGGCCACAGGTTCCCAGGCTACAAGTCCAATCGGAGCTGTAGCTGAGGTTCTATGCCACAGCAATGTCAGATCCAAGCCACGTGTGCGACTCACACCACAGCTCACAAAACACCAGATCCTCAACCCACTGAGCGAGGCCGGGGATCGAACCTGAGTCCTCATGGTTGCTAGCTAGGTTCGTTAACCACTGAGCCACGACGGGAATGCCTCTAAGGACAGAGAATTTTTAACTGTGACTTGAAGGCTGTGTCAGCTAGCAACGATTTTGGCCGAAGTGGCAGATAATTCTGAGAGCGGTTTATAGCACAAAGGCATCTAACATTTAATGACATGAGAGGTAGGAGGGCCAGAGGTGGTGCTAGCAGCTCAACAATGTCATCAGTGATTTATACATCACCCATTGCTCACCTGTCACCAGAATGTTGGTGTCACTCCCTCACAGATGCAGTGTGGCTACCTCCCCTCCAGCCATCACCTCTGCACAGTTAGCACTCAAACTAGAGGCAAGGGGGCAACTTCTTCCCTGTGTGTCTGTTTTCAGCTTCCTCCACATGTCAGACTGCGTCACAAATACTTGTCCTGACCCATCACTGGTGGGCGAAGCGGTTGCCGTGGCGAGCTTGGACCACCTCTAATTCCCCCACGGGGAGGATCCATAGGGAGAGAGCGGCGGTGGGCTGAGCAAAAGCTGCTGGAGGGCAACCAACACCGTCCTGCTATAAAAGCAAAAAGGACAAGGGGACCGAGGGTTCCAAGAAAAGGGAGCAGGAAAGCAGAGGGAACAGCACAGGCACAGGCGGGGAGGGGCAGGGGACGAGTGTTCAGGGTCACTGTGGTTATTGCCACAGGGGCACAGCACAGGGCGGGGAGGTGGGCAGGGCCTCGTATGGCATTTGCTGCCTGTAGCGGGGTGGGCCCTGGGCAGTGCGGAGCTGCCGAACCAGAGAGCTCGTGCAGGAGCAGGTGGGAAATCGCGGTGTGCGGCCCCTGTGTTTAGGAGCAGAGCAGAATCAGCCTGTTGCTAATAGACTCCAGTGGCCTCTGTTCAAACCGATGATTGTAAGTGACAAGAGGAAGTCAGAGTGGCCTTAAGTGAACGGATTTGCCAGGGGCAGCCACCTGTGTGTGGACACTGGGATGCACACACCCAGCTGGTTCTTAGACGGCTCTGCCGTCACACCTGCCCGGCCCCGCACACCCAGGGGTGCGCTTTGTGTTGCAGTTTACACATGGTGCCCCCCAAGTCTGAGGGCGAGGGTGACTGGGTTCCAGTTTACAGAGGAGAAAGCAGGGTGAGGGGCTCGAGGGTGAGTTGGGGAAGGGGTGGGGACCACCCCAACCCATCATCTTATTTATGACGTCAGAGTAGGGCAGCCTGTCCACCCGCAGCCAGGATGCTTGGTACACTGAGGGGAACAGAGTTCCTACCTGCTCCAGCACTGGGCCTGGGGGTGGGAGGGCAGGGAGGGCTGTCCTCTACGAGACGCTCACCTCTGCAGAGGGCACACGTGTGACCTCACAGATACAAACGTCATCCTTTCCTTATGTGGCCGTGGTGTAGGCCGGCAGCTGTAACTCCGATTAGACCCCTAGCCTGAGAACCGCCGTATGCCGTGGGTGTGGCTCAGAACTGCAGCCAGGATACAAGCTTCATCAGATTCATTTTCAGAAATTTCAATTCAGAAGTAAGCTACTTAAGGAACAAAGCTCTGCATATTGTTGGCAAGAAATGACACAGAAGTGCCTGGCTTTGGGAGGCTCCTGACCCAGAAGTGGCTCTGGTCAGTCCTGATCGTGGTCAGCTGCCATCAGGCAAGTGGCAGTTGAAGGCAAGTCTGCAGGTTGGCACCCTTTTCAGCTGTGAGGGAAAGGCCATGGGAATTACTAACATGAAGGGCAGGATGCTGTTGAGCTGCTTACCTGGTTGCAGCTGTCTATACTCTGCATTATGAGTTTTATGTTCCAGCATTTCTTTGATCTCCATTTTCCTGCCAAAGCTTACATTTTAGGTGTGTTGGTCTTTTCATATTTTTATTTATGTATTTATTTATTTATTTATTGTCTTTTTTGGGGCCTTGCCCGGAGCATATGGAGGTTCCCAGGCTAGGGGTCCAATTGGAGCTTTAAACTCCCGGCCTACACCACAGCCACAGCAATGCGGGATCTGTGCCGCATCTGCCACCTACCCCACAGCTCGAGGAACAGCCGTATATCCTTAACCCACTGAGTGAGGCCAGGGATTGAACCCGCATCCTCATGGATTCTAGTAGGGTTCGTTAACAGCTGAGCCATGACGGGAACTCCTAGTTTTATTTTAAAATTTATTTTTATTTTTTTTATGGCTACACCTGCAGTACGTAGAAGTTCCTGGGCCAGGGACTGAATGCTAGCCGCAGCTGTGACCTGAGCCACAGCTGTGGCAATTCTAGATCCTTTCATCGATAGCACTGGGCTGGGGATCGAACCTGCACCTCTGCAGTGAACTAAGCCACCGCTGTCCTATTCTTAACCCACTGTGCTACAGTGGGAACTCCTATTAGTCTTTTAAAAAATTGTATTAGTTTTTCAAAGTGGCAATTTCTAGGGCTTTGATTTCCCTAGTGTACATCTGCTTTATATTAATTTCTGCTCTTACATCCATAACTCAGTTGCTTCTACCTTCTTGTGTTGAATTTGACATTCTCTCCCTGGCTCTTGGCATTTCTTTTCTCTTTTTTTTTTTGTCCTTTTATGGCCGCACCCGCGGCATATGGAGGTTCCCAGGCTAGGCATCTAATCGGAGCTGTAGCCGCCGGCCTTCGCCACAGCCACAGCCACGCCAGATCCAAGCCGTGTCTGTGACCTACACCACAGCTCACGGCAACGCTAGATCCTTAACCCACTGAGCAAGGCCAGGGATCGAACCCGTAACCTCATGGCTCCTAGTCAGATTCATTTCCGCTGCGCCACGACATTTCTTTTCTAATATAGACATACAAAGCTATGATTTTTTTTCTGTGACATCCCACAAGTAGTATATTGTATTGTTGTTACCATTCAGTCCAAAACACATACTAAATTTTACTGTGATGTCTTCTTTGACACATGGGTCATGTAGAAGCGTGTTGCTTCATTTTCAAACAGTAGAGGGTTTTCTTCTCTTATTGATTTCCACTTTAATTCCACTGTTTGCAGAGAACATACCCAGAGTGATTTCAGTCTCTGAAATTTGTTGGGATTTGGTTTATTGCCCAACATACAAATCTGTTCTGGTAAATATTTCATTTCCAGTAGAAAAGAATGTATATTCTGCAGTTGTCAAGCATAGTGGTTTAGGTCAAGATCTTTGATCATGTTGCTCTTGTCTTCCATATTCTTTTTTTTAATTTGGACCAAATATGAGAGCTAAAATTATAATGTTTCAGAAGGGAAAATTGGACATTATCTTTATTTGATATAATGTATGATATATGACACTAAATATTTGACATATTTTATATGCTGATATATGTTATATATGTAAAAACCTTATAGGTATCAAATATGTATTTATATATCAAATATAATTTTATGTATTTTATATAGTATTTATAACATAAGTTTGTATATAGCCTATATCTAGAGTGTATATACTATTCACATAGTATATATACTATATATATTATGAAGACTGTATATTACATATAATACAGTATGACTATAATGTATATTATATATAATATATACAAAATATATCAAGTGGAAAGAACCATCAACAGTTGAATGGATAGAGAAGATGTGGCATACACAAAACAATGGAATACTACTCAACCATAAAAAAGAATGAAATTTTACCATTTTCAGCAACATGGATGGATTTGGAGGGCCTTATGCTAAGTAAACAAGATAGAGAAAGAGTATTTTATGATCTCACTTATGTGTGGAATCTAAAAAATACAACTAGTGAATGTAACAAAAAAGAAGCAGAATCATAGGTATAGAGAACAGACTAGCGGCCACCAGCGGGGAGATGAGGGAGAGGTAATATAGAGGTGGCAGAGTGGGGGGTACAAGCTCTTGTAAGGTAGGATCAAGGATGCATTGTACCGCGTAGGGTATATAGCCAATGTCTTGTAATAACTATAAATGGAAAAAGTAACTTTTAAAAATTATATAAAAATTTTTTGAAGAAATAACACATTGTACAAAATCTCTAGGAGATACAAGAGAAGGGAATGGGCCCAACTCCCTTATGAGACCAGCATTTCCCTAACAACAAAACCGGACAATGGCTTTATAAGATATCAGTTCTCCTAATCCAGGAGGAAGCAATACATTTCCATTTCTTTGTGCCTTCTTCAATTTGTTTCGTCAGTGTCTTATAGCTTTCAGTGTACATATATTTCACCTAGGTATTTTATTCATTTTGATGCAGTTGTAAATGGGATTATTTTCTTAATGGTTCCTTGTAAGTATCTAGAAACACAGTAAATCTTTGTATACTTGTGGAGTTCCGATTCTGCAGCCTTGCAGAATGTATTAGTTCTAATAGTTCTCTGGTAGCGTTTTTAAGGTTTCATATATAATATCGTGTCATATGCAAATAGTAAAATTTTACTTCTTTATTTCCAATTTTGATGCCTTTATTTCTTTTTCTTGCCTAATTATTCAGGATAGAAATTCAAAAAAAAAAGAAACTATGTTCAATGGAAGTGGTGAGAATGGACATCTTTGCCTTGTTTCTGATCTTAGAGGAAAAGCTTTCATCTTTCTGCCACTGAGTATAATGTTAGCTGTTGCTTGTAATATGTGGTCTTTATTATGCTGAGGTACATTCCATGTATAACCACTTCGTTGAGAGTTTTTATCATAAATAGATGTTGCATTTTGTTAAAAATTTCTTCTCGGAGTTCCCATTGTGACTCAGCGTGTTAAGAATACGATTAGGATCTGTGAGGCTGCAGGTTTGATCCCTGGGCTTGCTCGGTGTGTTAAGGATCTGGTGTTGCCATGAGCTGTGCTACAGGTTGCAGATGCAGCTCAGATCTGGTGTTGCTGTGGCTGTGGCGTAGGCTGGCAGCTGTAGCTCTGATTCAACCCCTAGCCTGGGAACCTCCATATGCCGCAGGTGAGGACCTAAAAAGACCAAAGAGCGGAACAAAACAAAAACAAACCAAAAACTAAAAAGCAAGTCTAGGTTTAAATTAAAACCTTTTTTTTCTCAATATTTCTGTGGTGAAACTGAAACTTTGTAATTATATATAAGATATTAAGGAATGTTAACCATTAAAATCATATCTTCAAAAATTTTTAATGACATAGATAAGCACTGATATAAAGTGAAAATGTAATTGGAAGTATAGGTTGATTTCATCTAAATTAGATGACAAATATACAGATAACACTGAGTGGTAGTTTTCAAATTTTCTAAAATATTTTATTGTTAATATAATCAGAAGGAGTCCATAAATATACTTTGATTTGATGTGCTAAGTTCTTTGAACCAGAGCTGTGGTGTGGATCAGGTGTTCGCAACAACTCCTGTGGGTCCTGGGGTCATCGACCTTCTGTGGTGCCTTGACACATGTGCTCAATAATTACTCCCTGAAATACTGCATTTTGAAATAAGCCTGTTTTTTTTTCATAGTGTAAAATAAGACAGTAACTTCCACTAGAAGGCATCTCGAAAACATCGAATCTTAACAAATTTGGTTCTGATCTACCTGAGATCCTGAGAGAACAATCTTTGGCAGACTGAAAGAACCATGGAGCGCTGTAGCACTCCTGCCATTTCTCATGTTACCACCAGGGGGCAGTGCGTAGCTGCTTATGACAACAACACTGCCCCACGTCAAAAGTTTTACTTTGCAAGTTAATCTTCGCAACATGTTTTTATAAACTTAGAGTATTTCTTTAAGTATAATTCATTTGCTTTTATTATTCAATTCTTTGTAATCTAATGAAAATTCCTTACAAGTAATATACTGATTGGACAATGTCACTAGTTACACACACAGACACAAAATTATGAATGTCCGAATGAAGGTGGACCCTTGTCTAACATAATATAAAAAAATTAACCCTTGGAGTTCCCTTCATGGCTCAGTGGTTAACGAACCTGACTAGGATCCATGAGGATGAGGGTTCAATCCCTGGCCTTGCTCAGTGGGTTAAGGATCTGGCATTGCCATGGGCTGTGGCGTAGGCCACAGATGCGGTTCGGATTATTTCTCAAGCAATTGCCCTAACAACCCATTAAAAAGCGCCAGTTAGTCTCCCCATTTTAGAGATGGAGGTCACGGAGGCTCAGAGCCTGGCCTAGGGTCACCAAGCTAGGAAGAGGCTGGGCCAGATTAAACTCTCTCTCTTTGGATCCTGTGCTCCTCCTTGGAACTCAGGGGTCCTGGATTCCTTCAGAGATAAGATCCCCCAGGCCTGGAGAACTCACTGAACTCTGGGACAGTGTCACCCCTTATGACCAGGCTTGCTGATCAGGAACAGCTAGTATGGGCACTATGGGCTCTCCTAGTACCCAGATCAGCCTGTCTCGGGGCAGGATTCAGCTCCTTTCTGGGCACTAGAAGCAAATATTTATGTTCCTTTGGGCAAAGAGGGAACACAGCAGGCTGGTGACTAGGGGACTGTGCCTGTCCTTGGAGGGGGGTAATGAGGAGTCTTCTACTGTTTGAGGAGCAAGGCGTGGTCAACTCATGGACATTTTCCTATTTGGTGGGTGGTGAGGTAATTGGGAGTCAGTATCATCAAACTTTTTTTTTTTTTTTGTCTTTTTGCCTTTTCTAGGGCTGCACTCATGGCATATGGAGGTTCCCAGGCTAGGTATCTAATTGGAGCTGTAACCGCTGGCCACCGCCACAGCCACAGCCACACCAGATCCAAGCTGCGTCTGCAACCTACACCACAGCTCACGGCAATGCCAGATTGTTAACCCCCTAAGCAAGGCCAGGGATCGAACCCACAACCTCATGGTTCCCAGTCAGATTCGTTAACCACTGAGCCATGATGGGAACTCCCAGTGTCATCAACCCTTAGGTTTCAACCAGTCTGGAGTTTACGTGTGCTTGTGGGCAGCATACAGTTGATTTCTTCCACCCAGTGGGGGCTTCAGCACCTGCAAAACGGCTTCAAGGACATGGCTCAGATTATTATCTGTATTCCTTGAAGAAGAACTAACTTAAATACCCTTGACTTTGTTGAATAAATAAACTACCATTATTCTGCTTTTCTTTTTCTCCATATTTATGTGTCTTTCTCACATCTCTGATCACATTGATTCTCGGACCAAAGTTATTCCATAGATAAAAAGGCAAGAGGGCGACACGAAGGCTGCACAGGGTCCTGCTTGGTAACGTGTCAGGCCTGGGCGGAATCAGGTAGCAGAGTGAAAGCAGGCATTGCCCTGAGGCTCTGTGGATACTGTGAACACTCCCAAGTGGCCACAGAGAAAACCTTGTCCTTTCTTTTCAGGGTCCAGGGAAAGGCTGGATGCCACACTCCTGGTATTGGATCCTGGGACAGGCTGCTTGAGGGGCATGAGCGGTGCCGGCTTGTATCAGACCAAGAAAGATAGACTCAGGGAGTTCCTGTCGTGGCGCAGCAGAAACGAATCCAACTAGGAACCATGAGGTTGCGAGTTCGACCCCTGGCCTTGCTCAGTGGGTTAAGGATCCAGTGTTGCGTGAGCTGTAGAATAACTCACAGATGTGGCTCAGATCCGGTGCTGCTGTGGCTGTGGCAAAGGCCGGCAGCTGTAGCTACGATTAGACCCCTAGCCTGGGAACCTCCATATGCCACAGGTGAGGCCCTAAAAAAAAATGAAAAAAAAGAAAGATTGACTCAGGGAGCTAGGCCTGGGGTGACATGGAGAACAACCAGACCTGTGTATCCAAGGCCCATTTCTGGTTCAGAACAGCCTCCCTGTGGAAGGAGGACCACTTGGCTGCGTAAATGAACCTGGGTGTCTCTGACCAAGGATCTGGGAGATTCCACTGCCAGGGTTCTTTTACAGTGAAAGGAGGGTGCACCTAGACCGCGAGACTCCTGTCCTGAACTGGGTAACATGCAGGGTTTTAGACTTCCTTCTCCAAGGCTGGAGTAAGTGAAGAAAAAGCCCATCTCCCAAAAAGGTTAGAATAGATTTCTGGGGAGAGAGATAAGCTTGTTCCCACGCACCTTAGACAGAGATTATAGAAAATGTAGCTTCCAGTATGTTGGACCTCCCTTTTTTTTTTTTTTTCAATGGCTGTTTTTACAGCCACTTTTCCCTTCATAGCTCATTGGTTAAGGAACCCGACTAGCATCCATGAGGATGCAGGTTCGATCCCTGGCCTCGCTCAGTGGGTTGAGGATCCTGCGTTACCATGAGCTGTGGTGTAGGCTGCAGATGTGGCTTGGATACCAGGTTGCTAAGCAAAAAAAAAAAAAAAAAAAGAGAGAGAGAGAGAGAACAAGGAGACTCATGCCTTTAGGGACTGTTCAATATCAGATACATTTCTTCTGAGACAACCTTGATTGTGGAACACTTTGGCTTTGTCTGGACTGAAGTATGTACATTTTGAAATTTTTACATAAGATTTGACCCACCCAGTGTCTTTTCATGCATTCCTTGATAGAAAGAAAATTAGTCCACAATGTCACTCAACCTTGAAGACTGCATGGGGTGAACTGGATTCAGAGATGCAGAAGAGGGATTTTCTAAGGCTCCCTTGACACCACAAGGGACATCCATTTGGGACATGGGAAAATAGTTTTTCACACTCTGTTTCCTTGTAAAGACTCGGGTCACCAACACATGTAGAGCGACTGGGATGAGCGACCTGAGAGCAATTGAACGTGCTGTGATTTTGCACGCGATGGATGCAGGGCTTTTGCTCAGGACATCTTGTACAAAATGAGAGGGAGACCCCAGACACCAGGATTTCTTAGGGCATTTTTGAAGATGCCCAAGGATTAGCCTTCGAAGGAAGTATCTGTCTTTGCCAGTTCTACATGAAAGTCAAGATCTTCTCCGACATCGATGCAGTTATTTCTGACTGAGGCAGGTCGAAAACACTGGATGAACACCCCTCTACCAATGAAAGAAAAACTGCCCCCGCCTCCGAGACCTGCCTGTGGGGAATTCTATCACTGATTTGGAGTACTGAGTGTGGAAGAGTCCCTGGGCCCTGGGAAGAGATGGACTTGACCAAAGGGACATTTTCCTGAGGCTATTGATCCAGGCTCCTTTCAGCACTTGTCCAGTAGAAAGGAGACATCTCCAACTGGAGTGGAAAAAAGCATTGGGCTTTTTGGGCACAGGTTGAATCCACAGAGTCCTGGAGGAGTTCCCGTCGTGGCTCAGTGGTTAGCAAACCTGACTAGCATCCATGAGGACGTCGGTTCGATCCCTGGCCTTGCTCAGCGGCTTAAGGATCTGGCGTTGCCCTGAGCTGTGGTGTAGGTTGCAGACGGGGCTCGGACCCCGCGTTGCTGTGGCTGTGGCGAAGGCCAGCGGCTGCAGCTCCTGTTAGACCCCTAGCCTGGGAACCTCCATATGCCGCGGGTGTGGCCCTCAAAAGCAAAAAAAAAAAAAAAAAAAAGAGTCAGAAGCAAGACAGTCATACACACCCAGAAGAGGGGCACGGGTGCAGGCGTTCTCCTCATCGAGGAGCAGGCCAGAGAGGGGCTTTAAATCACTTACACGGGATAGTTCTTCTGGGTCTTTGTTTTCCTTTGGCCAATTACCTTGCTTTAGTTCTTGCACCTGATTGGACCCAGGCCCTTCCTCGATATATGTGCACATCTTTTGGCGAAGATGGACTCAAGAGCAAAGGGTTCTGGGATGGTATTAAGACTTATGAGAGCCTGGTGCTCTCTCCCTTTTGACCCCTAGGAATCCTTCTGCACATGTGTGGCTGGGAGGGCTCCTTGACCCCAGGTGTGATTGAAGCGGTCTTATCTTCACACTCCAGCGGAGCTCAGTCCCTGCCGTTCACGTGCTCCGAGAGAAGCAGGGCCCAGTGTGCCCAGCATAACAAGTCCCGGCTGTTCTCAGCCCAGCGGCCTACCTCAAATCTCCCCTGAGAGACATGGACCCCCAAAATCTTTCTTGGGAAAATGAAGGGCTGAGGTCTCCCTTCTGTAGCTTCTTCAGGCTGGCAGGGGGCTCACAGACCCTACCTGACTGGGGCCACGGAGCTCTTGCCCTATCCTTTCAGGGGCCCCAGTGTGACTCTAGTTATTCCAGCAGGAGCAGTTCTAGGAGAGGCTGGAGTCTGCAGCACCATTATCTTGATGTGGAACTTGTAATCTGGAAGAGACAGACTCAAGGAGATCAAAAAGGCAGAGGCCAAAGATGAATAAAGGAACCAGTGCAACTGGAGGCCCAAGCAAGTGTAAGAAGAACCAGGTTATATCTGGCAACATTTTTATTTTTATTTTGCTTTTTTAGGGCTGCACCCACGGCATATGGAGGTTCCCAGGCTAGGGGTCCGATCAGAGCTGTAGCTGCCGGCCTATGCCACAGCCACAGCCACGCCAGATCCAAGCCATGTCTGTGACCTCCACCACAGCTCATGCCAACGCCAGATCTTTAACCCACTGAGCAAGGCCAGGGATCAAACCTGCAACCTCATGGTTCCTAGTCAGATTCATTTCTTCTGCGCCACGACGGGAACTCCTATCTGGCAATATTTTTCAAGTATAGTTTATGTAGAGTCAAGGCTTGTATTCCCCTGTCCAAAGGAATGAAGCCATTTAGTG
Organism: Catagonus wagneri; assembly: GCA_004024745.2. Lineage (NCBI taxonomy): Eukaryota > Metazoa > Chordata > Mammalia > Artiodactyla > Tayassuidae > Catagonus > Catagonus wagneri. The sequence continues at coordinate 13,151,041 of PVHT021183530.1, read as the reverse complement.
TGGCCATATAGTTTAACACAGGTGTAGCAGACTCAGAAGTAGCTGGAGAAGTGACAAACTGAACGTTAATAAACAAAACAGTTCCTGTCGTGGCTCAGTGGAAACAAATCCGACTAGGAACCATGAGGTTGCGGGCTTGATCCCTGGCCTCGCTCAGAGGGTTAAGGATCCGGCGTTGCCATGAGCTGTGGTGTAGGTTGCAGACGTGGCTCAGATCCCGTGTTGCTGTGGCTGTGGTGAAGGCCGGCGGTTACATCTCCGATTAGACCCCTAGCCTGGGAACCTCCACATGCCGTGGGTGTGGCCCTAAAACAACAAAAGACAAAAAACAAAACAAAATAGATCTCACTGCTTTTTAGAATATACCTGAAACCTAATCCAGTCCTGGCACTTGTAGGAGACTTATAGGCAGGTAGTCAGCTGCCTACTTTTATCTAAGTAGGTTTTAACTATTAAAGGTGGTATTAACCTATAAATAACAGGAGCTGTTGGTCATTCTATATGTCTTTTTTTTTTTTTTGAATGAAGTTTTATTTATTTATTTGTCTTTTTGCCTTATCTGGGGCTGCACCCACAGCATATGGAGGTTCCCAGGCTAGGGGTCTAGCAGGAGCTGTAGCTGCCGGCCTTCACCACAGCCACAGCAACGCGGGATCCGAGCCGCGTCTGCAACCACACCACAGCTCACGGCAACGCCGGATCCTTAATCCACTGAGCGAGGCCAGGGATCGAACCTGCAACCTCACGGTTCCTAGTCAGATTCATTAACCACTGAGCCGCGACAGGAACTCCGTGCCTCCTCTTTTTGTTCCTGCATGATCAAAAGCAATTCCATTGTCTAAAAATACACTAGATACAAGAGGAGACCTTGAAAACGTAAGGTTGCTGCTACCAGCTGCTCTGAGGACAGCCGGTGGCACTGAGTCTGACACAGCTCATAAACCTTAAGTTTTCAGCAATACAAGGACTTGTGTGAAATGATGTCCACAGTGTCACCCAGTACTACCTTGGGTGTCTGAACCACAGTTAACTCATTGTGATTTTAATAGTATTGTTCTGCAATGGTCAAGGCAGATGTCACTGTTAAGGATTCTAGCGCTTTTCTAGGTACAATAAGAGCCAAGAATTTGGGCTCATAAAAATCCTTACCTGACAATATCTAACTATCTGAAGGCCTGTTTACCACTTTTCCCCAGAGCCTTATTTCTGATTTCCAGACTGAAGTCCTCTCAGCAAGTGTTAAAGGTCAGCAGCTTCAGTGGCTCATGATTTAATCCCTGTAGAGGCAGATGACAAGGGCCAGTTTCCAGTCGGCGTGGCCCCCTCATGGTCACACATTTGACTATGGTTTGGGGGGCATTTTATGTTCGTTTCATCCCAAGGCACTAGGCATGCTCATTCCAAGTTCTGGCGACCTCGATGTGCCATTACTGGACTAGGCTTTCTTAACAGCGGCCACAAGTCTCTGGACCACGCCTGTTTCGCTAATGTCTTCTGGTCCAGGAAAATACTCGCTTCTCATATCTAAAGCTACCCTGTTAGAATTATTCCTTTTATCAGAGACTCCATTACACATCTGGCCATGCAAGATATAACAATTTTGTAAAAGAATTAATAAAAATGGTGGAGTTGGCAGCTTTCATAAGGACAGTACAAATATAAGAACATCAGGAACTTTCTTAGCTGCAGCCTCGTACATCCCCAGGTTGTCTGGCTTCATCAGTTTTGTACAAGCCCTTGTCTTTAAGGGAAATTAATATTGGCCTTGTCCCTAAGGCATTCAGCCCAAGTTCCTAGTGTTATTAGGCCGGTTAGCCCCAGAGAGTTTAATTGTTCCTAACGTAAGGAAGCCTTTAACTTAAATCACCACAGCCTGCTACTAGCACACAAATCTATCGCGAAATTGTGGGAAGTTCTGTTCCTTGGCCGAAGTCTTGCTTGTTGCTGTGATTAAGCTTGAGTAACCTTAGAAGAAAATTTATATCTATGGCCATGGTCAGAGCAGGTATTTACATTTCAGGAGACAGTAATGCTACAGAACCCAAATGTCTTCAATTTCTGGAGGGACAAGGCGGAGACAAAAGAAAAATGTTTTAATTTGACCCAAAGATGTAAATTACCAAATTGTTGTAATTCACTAAGTAGCTTGAAGGGAAGCACTATTCTCTATCTGAAAAATGAAGATTAAAAGCCCGTAATATGTCAGATAAAAAAAGTTATAAAAATTATAACCATACCTGGCAGTTTATTTAATCTCATATAATTAATTTTTGTTCTGTCAGAGTCCAGTTTTTCCATTCATTCTGTTGATCTTGCCTGGTGACTGAGGATGATAGTGACGGTGATAATTTCAAAAAGTTTGTGAAGGTTCTGTTAAGGCTCGTATGATTTGTCCAGTAAAGCAGGTGCCTTGGTTACTGGAGATGACAGAAAGTATACGCCAAGTGGAAAACACATTTTTTTCTCTTTCTTTTTTAGGGCCACACCCAGGTCCCAGGCTCAGGGTTAAATCAGAGCTGCAGCTGCTGGCCTATGTCACAGCCACAAAAGTGCCAGATCTGAGCCATGTCTGCCCTCTAAAACACAGCTCATGGCAACGCTGGATCCTTAACACAGTGAGTGAGGCCAAGGATTGAACCTGCGTCCTCATGGATACTAGTGGGGTTTGTTATACTGAGCCAGAATGGGAACTCTTGGAAAACACATCTTCTAGTCATTTTTTAAAAGAAGTTCTGAGGGCATCATTGCTACAGTCAGCAAACGATTTAACCCATCAAATAAAAATGAGGTTTGTCAGGGAGCCAGGAAAAGCCAAACAGCCGTCTAAGATTTCCCGTAGCCCTGACTGTTTAATTCACAGCTATTGTTTACTTCTTTTAAATTCACTGATTTAGGAATGGACTGTTGCCATATTATAAGGGCATCAGGATGGCAAAAGTCTGACAAGGAGAGGTTAATTTTTTATGAGTGGAATGAACTTTAGTTACATGCAACAAAATCTTTCATTTGACAATATTCCTTGATTTAACCTTAAAGTAATTCCCGTTGCTTAATATTTTTCTGAGATGCCCCGGGTGCCCTCTGAAGCACCTCAATTTAGGTAGAGGTCAGAAGAACTTTACCTAGAATTTGACACTTGGGAAGTTGTTAAAAACAACAAAAACTTCTAAAAGTTTTGATTCATATAGAATCATAGAACACTGTGAAATAAAACTTATTCACTCAACCAAAGCAACAAAAGGCCTTAAGAGCAAACACGAATCTCTTAAAGGCGAAGAAATTCACCTGTTACCAAAGGCAGCATTCTCCGAAAACCTTGTTTTCTTAACAGAGAGACCAAATCCAAGTCTTGCCTCAAGCCACTTCCAACAAAATCCATGTAGCCAACCAAACTTCCCTTTTCCACATAACTTTTACAACCTTTTTGTTGTAAAAAAAAAAATCTTTACAATTTTACAACATTTTGTAGTATAAAAAAAAAAAAGCAAACTTAGTCTGTTCCTTATTTTTTCATCCAGAACAACCAGGTCTAAGACAGACTCACTTCCTTTTTCTCTAATAAAATGCAATTCCATTCCTCATATCTTTTATTTAAAATACGTATCCTGGGCGTTCCTGTTGTGGCGCAGTGGAAACAAATCCGACTAGTATCCATGAGGATATGGATTCAATCCCTGGCCTCGCTCAGTGGGTTAAGGATCCCGCGTTGCTGTGAGCTGTGGTGCAGGTTACAGATGCGGCTCGGATCCCACGTTGCTGTGGCTGTGGTTAAGGCCGGCAGCTGCAGCTCTGATTCAACCCCTAGCCTGGGAACTCCCATATGTCACAGCTTCGGACCTAAAAAGCAAAACAGAAACAAAAGCAAACAAACAAAGAAACACCACACATCCTACTTTCCCAAGCAACCATGAACTGTCTTTTACATAAGCACTCTGCAGACTGGCAAACATAAACACCAATAATTTTTAAAAAGCATGAGCTTTTTAATATAGAACATTTCAGGGTGGCACCAAACATATTCATCAATAGTCCCAAATACCTTTAGTTTCTCTGTTTATTAATCGATGTCTTAGTATCTTATTATATTTCATTGGTTTGTAATTGAAGCTGAAAGCAGTTCAGTTCTGGAGAATGTGCTTCATGGGCTGCATTTAGTAAATGTGCTGCCGAAGTGAGCACTTCATAGGCTGTATTTAGGAAACAAATTTGAGTTTCCCACAGCTAGCCATGTACACAACAGACAACTGTAGACATACATGGAAATAACAAAATCTGATTCCTGCAGGAGAAAAACAAAAGGGTGAATTCTAACAATTTTTCTTCCAATTTTCTGGTAAAGGATCTCTCTCTCTCTTTAACAATAAACAATAGGTAAAAGGAAAGACAGAGAGCCATAACCGTTGTCATGGCAATTTACCTGGCAAAACCAAACAGATGGAATAAGTTAAATTACTTGCTTGAGTTTCAAAGCCTCTTCTTATGTATTTTTTTCTTGGCTTGAAGTTCTACTAATTAACCCAAGGCCCACGTCTCAGGAAAAGTGGGTTCTGTTGGCATGTGAAGGCCGTGATAAGAGTCACCAGTAGGAGCAGAGGAAGCTCAGTCTCCCCCCTAAGAGTTGGGGAAAGAGGAGACTTTTTGATTCAGAAGAGGTTTTGATTCCTCAGGCATTTGGTTACAGGAGTCGCACAGAGTGAGAGTGTGACAAAGGGCCAGAAAGGCCTGAACACAGGGAGCCTCAGTCCATTTTCCCACCCTGTGGCCATAAAGACCCAACTGTAATACAGTAGACCCCTTTTCAGGCCACTCCCCACTCCCCCCCTTTTTAGGGCCGCACCCTCGGCATATGGAGGTTCCCAGGTTAGGGGTCCAATCGGAGCTATAGCCACCGGCCTCCGCCACAGCCACAGCAATGCGGGATCCGAGCCGCGTCTGCAACCTACACCACAGCTCACGGCAATGCCAGATCCTTAACCCACTGAGCGAGGCCAGGGATCGAACCTGCAACCTCATGGTTCCTAGTTGGATTCACTTTCGCTGCACCATGACAGGAACACCTATTTTTCCCCATTTCACAGATTATATAAAGGCCAGGCAGTGTTAAGACCTAAGCTTTTCCTTTCCTTGTGAACTTTGTTCACAGTCAGAAACTGTCATTTTCTTGAAGTAACTGTGAATTAGCTAAATGCTCCAGAGAGGAGACGCCTGAGACAGGGCCTGATGGCATCACAGTGCCACCACCGTGTACCATAGAGGCTGAGAAGACTCCTCTCCATACGACTGAGTAGCTCATCTACTTAGTAATGGGCATTCGTTTTAATGGACTTTATTTCCCTGAGGCGTTTCACGCCATGGTATTAATTGCTATAATGTTAAATAAAACATAATGGATTTAAAGCTTGTGCTGCATTTTTTCCCCCATGCTAATCTACACGCTTCCTCCACCCCCTAAAAGAAAGAAAGGAAACAGAAGGGGAACCCGCTTCCTGCCTGTTCCTTCAGGGAGATGATCTGAAGTCCGCTCAGACTGTGCGCACGGAAATGGCCGGAGGAGCTCAAACGCGAGCTGATGATGCTGGGGCGGGGAGCTCACTGGGGGGCTCGCCCAGCAAGGGGCAGGGGCCTGAGCCAGTGCCCAGAGTCAGGTCACAACCTCCCCGGGGGAGGGCCTGGCAATGGGCACTGAGAGAAGATCTGGGTTCCAGACACACAGCCCAAGGAAGGCTTTCCTGTTGCCTCAAATGCGTTTAGCACTGCGATCAGAACACAGGGAACCACACCTGTGATGCTGAAATGCTGACACTTTCTGTTCCGCTCCTGCCGCAGAGACACAACCCACAAGCCAGCGTTTCCTACCTCCCCAGTGGTGAGGGTGACCCGGATGGACCCCCACTGAGACCCCGAACCGCAGGACCCACCCCAGCCAGCAGACTGAGCCCCGGACAGATGCGACGTCCCTCGGTGGTGGGAGGGTTGAAGAGTGTGTGGAGACACCCAGCTGGGGCGCAGGGGCCCCTGGAAGCCATGACAGCCGGGCAGATCCTCCGTCCATGCACCCTAAACCCAACCCCGAGTCCTGCTGGGCAGGGCAGCCGCAGGACTAGTGAGGACTGATTCAGGAACCTGGAGATCACAGCCTCTTCTGCTGGAAAAGACCAATCCTTCAAAAATAATAAAGTTGCCTCTTCAAGCTAGAATTTTATAAACCCCGCTGCAACTTTCAGATCAGCCTGAGGGTTTCTGAGGCTCTCCTGGGCTGTCATCTAGCCTTGACTTTCATGCACCTAACTTCTTAAGTCTAATCTAAGATTTAAACTGCATCTTTTAAATATATGAGAAGGTTAAAAACATCCTGGAAGGTCATTAAATTCTGGGAACTGCAGTCCAGGGCCCGGGCCACCACCAGAGCTTGCCTGCTTCCTCCTCAAGGGAGGCCAAGCAGAGTTGCGCATGGGGGCAGAGCAGGCGTGGGCAAGAGGGCAGGTGCCCGGTGAGGCCAGGGGAGAGACTAGTAAATCCGGAGAGGCCCGTCCAGGACCGGGGTGACCCATGGTGCTGAGCCTGGGCCTCTCATGAACAGCAGTGCATTGAGGCCAAGGGAGGCGCCCGCCCTCAGTCTGTGCAGTTTCTCTCAGTGTCTTAGCTTCGTTAATTTAAAAAGCAACGTACGACTTATACATGACATTTCAATTCGTCTTTTTCTAAACACACAATCAAATTAAAATACTGGATGCTTCATTTTGAGTGAATGTATTACCGACTCCCTTTCACGAAACAAGTTTCTCCTCTCAAAGTCAGAGCTTAAGACGTGATTCAATGCAGCCTTCCCATCTGACATGAGAGGAAGCAGAAATTAAAACGGCAGCCCCTGACAAGGCCCGTGACGCATGCACCTGCCGTCACAGCGACACACGCCCGATCCTTCTTCGGTGTGTTAATGGCACGAGGCTCCCGGTAACCGGTTTGTACCTGGCAGGTGCCCTCAGGTGTGAGGCTTCGAAGCTGAGACTGCGGTAGGGGAGGGGTGCTCGGACCCCGGCCCGGGGCTGCCCAGTGACACCCTCCTGGGTCTGATCGGGAGGGACCTCTCGAGCAGTGGGGGTTCCGTGGCTCATCCTAAATGTCCCTATTCCTCATGAGATCACCGTCAGGACTCTGACACTCAGATTCACACACACAGCCATCCGGGGATCCCCGGGACCCATCTCACATGGAAAGCCCACCACCCCGGCGCCCCTCTCCTGGAGCCTCTGACCCCCCAGCACCGACACATCCTGGTGCCGCCTTGCCTGCCCCCCTTCACCCCCACCCCCTCACGTCCAAGTGCTGCAGAAGCAAAGCCCCCACCCAAACACCCCTCAGTGGCCCTGCCCTCCTGGGGCCTGCGTTGAAGAACAGCCGGAAGCATCCCCCACCCCAGCAGCCAAATCCTTGGGACTCAGACCCCTGTCTGCTTTTGCCAGGGCAAAACCCAACATTTTATCATTTCCTACCAACCTATGTGTTCCACAAGACCTATTAATCATGGCACGTACACCCATAATTATGATAACGCAGCTCCCAGCCATACCCTGGCTAGAAACTCTTAATTAAACTCAAACAGTGAATCAACCAGCACATATTTCTGAGCATCTGGCGTGTGCAGGCCTCAGTGCCAGCCAAGACCTCGCTTCCCTCCCTTTCTCCCATGCCTACAAAAACACTCAGTTTTTCTTAAATTATGGAAATCTCAGCATATTAAAAAAAAAAACTTCTGCAAAGTGCAAACTTACACAAATTGTAAGACAAAAGGGATCAGAACACTTTGCCACTGGCCTTGGAAGGGATCTGAGAATTGTTCTCATAACCTGTTCCCAGTACTCATCTTTTGCTGGCAAAACTGCGCAATCCTTACTGCGTGTGTGGCTGGCAAGCAACAGGGATCCATAGAAAGTGTATTCCAGCCCCTGTAACTCAGTTTAAGAGAAGCCAGAGTAATTCTATCCTTGACTGACTGGGAATTCTGGATGTCACGAAATGTTTGGAGGCCAGCTGCAGATGTGCACAATCCTAGAGAGGAGGGTGGGGGAAGTGAACCCCAACTTCTGCTTAAACCTGCCAGGGTCTGTGGAACCCACCCTGGATTTCTAAGCAGAGATGGAGTCTCTGGTTCTCATCTCTGTTAGAAGGAAGACGCTGGGGGTTCACCTAACTGGCCCCTCAGCAGCTGCCCCTGAGCAGGGCTGGGGGGTGAGCCTCAAGGGCCACCTGCCAGCAGAGTCACTGCCACATGCACCAACAAAGTATAAGTCCATTGACAATGGCCACTTGCTCCAAACCTTGGCCTTGAGTCCAGGGCTCAGTAAATCAGCTCTCTGTAGCCCCAGGAGAGAGAGGAGAATGGGAGGGCAAGACTGGAAATTCCAAAGGTCAAGGAAAATCCATTCCAGTGCAAATCGGGCTCTGGGCTGCAGTTTCAGATGAGGTGACAAAGGGAGTCCCAGCCCATGACCAGAGAGCCCTGGCTGAAGGGCCAGAAACCCAGAAAGAATCTCCTGGAAGGAGTGGGCTGCCAGGGAGCTCCACTGGTCACCGGAACCCCCTGGAGTGCAAACATGTTGCGAGCGCAAGAGCTGGCCGGGGACTTAGGGGCTTGGGGGACCCCTAGAGGCTCAGAGAGACCCCAGCTTGCCCTCCTGGAAGCCTTCAGCACCTGCCCACCTCATTCTCCCGGCCACTGTCCGGACTCTGCGGGCTGCTTTCTGCTCCCGCAGCCCCAGCACCCAACCTGGGCTGAGCGGGAAAGTGTGGGGGCCCCCTGGGCTCGGCTCTGGCGGAGGGCAGGGTGCAGGACGCGCTCCGGCTCTGCGTTTACAGAATTCCAGGCTGCCGGCATGGGGCTCTTTCTCCCGATTCAGGTCCACGCAGAGAAGGCAAGGCTGGGAGGGCGGCCGCGCGAGCGTGTGTGCGAGTGTGTGTGTGTCTAGTATGCGTGCACGGGTGTTCCCTTGAGCTTGGCAAGGGCGTCAGGAAGGGGCGAGGAAAGGGCACGCGTGCGTCCAAGACGCACCCACGTCCCGTCCCCTCTTCGCAGAGCTGCGTGTGCCACAGCCAGCCAGGGCGGGCGCCTAGGAGATTCCTGGTCACCCCACTAGGGTGCCCCCAACCTTATCTCCTACCCAGGTCACACTCCAGGTCGCGTACGCCGCTTCGCCCCACCTGTTTTTCCTCATACCTGGGCTCTTGCAGATCCGAAGCGGACAGACTGGTCGACAGCCGGAACCAGCCTCCGGCCACGGCCGCCCGGACCTCCGTGAAAGTGTACAAAGCTGCCGGAGCCCTCGCGCGCCTCGGGCCGGAGCCGGCCCCACTGGGAACTCGGAGCCTGGCTGGGGGCTGGGGGAGGCACCCAGCCTCGCCCCGCCCCCGGTGGCGCGGAGTGGGGGGAGGGGCACTTAAATATGCCTCCTGGAATCTCCTTTGCTCCCACCCGTCGGTGCACCGGAGTGCAGATTGCGCGCGCCAGGCTACTGCTGCTTCGGGACAGATGCTTGTGGCACCCCCCTTGCCCTGCTCCCGCCCCAGATGCTCAGGTCCAGACCCTTGCGCCCCTTCCGCTCCCGCTCCAGCATCAAGACCTTACGGGGTAGACACCCCCTGTCCCCGCTACGACTCCGAGAGACTGCAGCGTAGACCAACTCTCCACGCCGCGCCCGTACCCTGCCTCCTCTCTGGTCTTGGAACCCTGCGGTGTAGATTCTACTGTGTCTCCTGTCCCTGCTCCTGCTCGGTACCCTCAGGTGTAGAACCTTCACGCCCCTCCTGCCCCCGCACCTTCACCGGGACCCTCCATTGCGGAACCCTCGCACCTCCTGCCCCCGCTCCCGCCCCGGGACCCTCCCGGGTAGATCTCCGGCCCAACCGCGCGCAACTTTTTACCTCGGGGCTGGACTCCGCAGCCTGCCGCTCTGCTTGCCCTGACGGCGTCCTCCTCGGGGCGGAGCGCGGCGTCGGTGGAGCGCGCAGCCCGCGGAGTCCGGCACCGCTCCGCGCGCCGCCCCTGGCTTGGCCCATCCTCTGCGATCTGCCTGGCTACGGCGGCGCGGCGACTCCTCGCGCTCCGCCGCAGGTCCTCAGGCGCGGCTGCCGGGCGGGAGCCGGGAGCTCAGGGCTGTGTCCACTCGGAGCGAACCCTCCGGGTTGCCTGAGGCACCGGCCCAGCTCTGCGCAACGCGCCCTCCGACGCGACAGGCACGCGCGCTTACTCGCAAACACACACAGCCTCAGCTTCAGAGGCGCAGACCCTCCCAACGCTTCCCCCAAGCACAGCCACAGTGGCATTTAGGACAGAGGGGCGAGCCGGGCTCTCCAGTCGGGCGCAGGCGCAGGAGCCCCGAGGAGGGCCGTTTATGTGGATGGAGACTCCAGGTCTGTCACCGGGGAGCCTGCTCTTTGAGGGCAGCACTGCATCCACAGGAAGGAGATGTTCCTCTCCAGCTTGAACCTGAGCACCAAGACCTCGGAAAGCCCCCCCTCACCCCCGTTCGGAAGCATTCTTTTGTTTGTTTGTTTAGGGCTGCAGGTGCGGCATATGGAAGTTCCCAGGCTAGGGGTGGAATCAGAGCTAAGCAATGCGGGGGTGGGGGCTGGGGGTCTGTGACCTGCACCACGGCTCACCGCAACGCTGGATCGTTAACCCTCCGAGAGAGCTAAGTATGGAACCTGTGTCTTCACGGATGCTGGTGGGTTCTTTACCCGTGAGCCACAACGGAACTCCCAGAAAAATTCTTTGAATGTCGGAGCCGAGAGGCCTGGCCCCCCATCCCCGAAAGTCCACCTCTCCTACAGGAAGTGATAACTTCTGGATGCCAGGATGTCCCCTCGTTTTGCTCAGCTTCATCAGTTAGCAGTCTTACCCCAGTTGAGCGGAATCTGTTGGGGGGGGGGATTCTCCCCGCCCCTGGATGTTTGAGGCTTCTGAGGTAGAACTGGAGGAGAACCCCTTTAACACAGAAGCCCTCCCACCCCTGGGAAACACTAAGAGAAAAATAATCGTGGAAAACTCTCGGCAGGGTCTGGCAGCCAGCGAGTGCCCAGCTGGTGCTTTTATTGTCATGAATGTGGGTGGTATGTAATGATTTCTCAGGCTAAATATTCCCCAGACCCTTGGCCGGGGCGGATTTCCAGACCCAGCTCCAGGCTCCCTGCCCCTGCAGACTGTGCACCTTGTTTCCGGAGTGATGTGCAGAATGCAATGAATCCATCCCTTCCCTGCTCCAGACACGCTGAATTAGTTGCTTGGTTATAGGGAGAGGGAATTGACTTATATGAAAGAATACCCACAATGGACACATTTTATCTGCAGCAACCAGGCAGCCCTCCGGCAGAGGCTGGGCTGCGTCACTTGTTTCACTGTGTATTTCTGATCATTTTGAAATCACACTTAGGCAAAGTCAATAAGGGGCTAACGCTGTGGTTTTTAGACCCTTTGGCAGCCACATGTCCAGGGATCCCATTGCTGCAGGTGATTGAGAAATGTATTGCTGACGGTCCACAAGGATGGGGAGCCAGGGCCAGGGTTGCAAAAGCTGGTACCATCATTCCCGGTACACTCATCATTGCCTTTTCTAACCCGCATTAAAGTCATCACTGGTTGATTCATTTGCATTTTTGTATTGCCTCTGTTTTAGGAAAGGAGCAAACATTTGCAAAATACTTTTTGAACATCATCGTCTCACTGTAGACAGTTAGTAAACCTTCCATGAAAAATACAAAGGAGAAAATAAGAAGTTCCTGTATCCCCATCTCCTTCATTTAGACTTCATCACTGTTACTATTTGAGACTTATTTTGGTACCAAAACATTTTGGACTTTTAAAAGGTAAGAATATATTTTTGTTTGTTTCTATACAAAAATAGTATCCTAGTATCTCCTGGATTTTCATCGGATTTAATAGGAAATGAATGTCTTCAATGTTTTCCAGGCTCCAACATTATTTTAAATGATTGCACAGGATTCCCTCTTGTGGCTGGTACTATACTTTAACTGAAACTCTGTCACGTGTGGTTTTTTCCTCCAATTTGTCATTATTATAAAATACTTCTGCCAAAACAGCTTAACAGGTATATCTTAACCTCCTTTCTTGACTGTAGTAACAAATTGTTAAATACTGACTGGCATGGAAATTTTTTTTAATTTTTAAAAATTTATTTCATTTTATTTTTTGCTTTTTAGGGCCACACCCGTGGCATATGGAGGTGCCTAGGCTAGGGGCTAATCGAAGCTACAGCTGCTGGTCTACACCACAGCCATAGCAATGCAGGATCTGAACCGAGTCTGCGAACTACACCACAGCTCACGGCAATGCCGGATCCTTAACCCACTGAGTGAGGCCAGGGATCAAACCTGTGTCCTCACACTAGTTGGGTTTGT